>PVJD01015648.1:0-24079 GCA_004026545.1 Mormoops blainvillei
CTTTAAATGACTGACATTTAAAAGGTCAGTTACCATGATCTCATTTTCACTAATTCTTGCTTGACCCCATTCTAGTTGTTTTAAAAATGTTAAACATTTAGAATTTTGTAAGTACACAATTTTTGGATTTTACAATTTAATTTTATAAATTGAGGTCAGCAGGAGAGATGCTGCTACTTGAATTGTAGTGCGCTTTTGTGCATGCTCTTATCTTAACTATCCAGGTAATGTTTTTGTGTGCCAGTTGTAATGGTGAGATATGTCTCTGAAAAATTTGAAGTAAAATCCGACACTGCATTCATATTGTGAAGGTTACATTTTTATACAGCAGCATCAATCATTTCAACATCAGTATACCAAGATTAAAATGTGGATTTCTGAAATTTAAATGAAGTGGAGCTCAAATTTTTACACCACACAAGGACAGTTTTGTTTTACTAAGAAAGTATTGATATTACTAATGTTTCAACTTATTTTATATTTCTTTAATTTTATTTTATTTGGGATAAATTTGTATTTAAAATTCACTTGCTAGTTGGTTTTCTATTTCTTTCATATTGATAATTTATATGTCAAAAATAAAGTTAACAGTAAACTTTGTAATGGGCTTTATTAGAAATAAATTAAAAAATTTTTAAACCCATTTACTTATTATGTGGTTAATATGTTTATATCTTTAAATTCAACATTATTCTTCTTGGTTTGAAAAACATTATTTATTGGAAGGAATTTCAGATAACATTCAGTAAATACATCACGGATTTTGAATTACATTGAAAATGATTTCCAATATTAACAATTTTCATTACATACATTCATCAAATACATGAATGTTATAAACTGCCAATCAAAAATGCAGCATAATGTTATGAGTTAAAATTAGAACATGTCATTAAAACACAAATTTAAAACACTTCCAGGGATAAATATTTTCTCTTGGAATGCAAGTGCTTTCTGTGAAAACTTAAAATACATTCAGTATCCTAATTCAGATAAATTAAATCAGGTTCCTCAAACAAGCCTTCACATGTGAATAGAAATCTTTAACAGTGATACTTACAGATATGTGTAGAACAAGAGAGGAGTGCCTGAAGACTGCATGCAACTTTTACAGGCCCTGGGCCCTGATGAGAGGGTGATATCAGCTGCTCCCATCTGTAATGAAAATAAAAGGCATATCAGATGACAAAGTCATTACTAAGACAATATGAACCAGAATAGTTTTTTCTTGGTAAATACTCTGATGCTGTGTTTTCTTTTAAAATACAGATTTTTTTCTAAGAACTTTTTTATTATCTCTGCCTTGCTGGTGGCCTCTATCCTTGGTCTGCCCAAGAGATAAACCTGCACACACTGACAGAAAACTAAAGATAGACAATATTTAAGTCTTCTTTCCCAAAAATGCTGAAACCCAGAAATTCCACACTTATGATCTTAATTTCAATGTATATAAAAATTCCAGACAGACTTCCAAGCAGGTGACTTTATAGCACTAATAAAGTAGAAATTAGTAGCAGCCAGGATAGGTTCGATAACACTAAGTTGTGTTAATGATATTCAATTAATAGACTGGTTAATTTAGTAGAAATGTTTGTGTGAACACACATATATTTTTCTCTTGGTATGAACAAATGATTTGATAGTATCACTTCATACATATTTATATAAGAAAGGAAAATAAACTAAATGACAGTAAATTCAAGTGCTTTTTTAACTGATTGAATGAGCTAATAATACTCATTTACTCATGCATTCATCCATTCATTCGATGACTAATTATTTAGGGCCTAATATTATACCAAGCACTTAAATACAGAAGCAAATAACACATAGTCTCTGGTCTCAAGGAGGTTATGTGTGTGTGTGTGTGTGTGTGTGTGTGTGTGTGTACATGCGTGTAGTGGTAGCGGCAACAGCAACAGCGGCAGTAGCAATTGCAGGAGTAATAGCTGTGGTGTCAGTAGTAGCGGTGGCAGCAATGGTGATAATGACGTATGTGGACTCTGGAGTTAATTAACTGGATGGTCAATTCATTTAGTATCCATGTGATGTTGGGCATGTTCTCAAACCTCTTCGCACCTTAGCTCTTTGTATGTTATAAGAGAATAGTATTAACACTGAGTCCTAAGTTATGTGTAGATTAAAAGAGATCACATGTAGCAGTGGTTGCTATTTGTCCATCAAAGTCCAATGAACTCATTTTTACTTAAGCAGCTATATTCAAATACAGTCACATTCTGAGATGCTGGGAGTTAGGACTTTAATATAGGAATTGGGGCAGGGTGGGCATAATCTATCTCATAACAGTGAATGGCCCCAAGTCAACAACAACAACAAAAAAAAAACCTTTCTAAGGTTTAGAATTGTGAAAACTGGCACAGGTTGTTCAGATATGTGGTGAGCTCCCTGTTACTAGAAATGATTAAACAAGGCCTGTTATTGATGTCTCAGATATAGACATGAGACAGAAAAATCCGGAAAATTGTGCCAGATCATTAGTAAATCCTAAAGCTCAGACCCACATAAAATTTCCTTTTCTTCCTAATATTCAACCCTAGGTTTATAAGACTCTAGGAAAATGCAGCAGGTATACCTTGAGCCACAGAGAAGAAGTAACATGTCTTTCTGAAACATCCATTTTTCTTGATAGTAGTAAATTAAATCATTATTTTTAGATCAGAATAAACATAGATATATTATAAAGTAAAATGCAACCTCTACTTCATTTTTTTAAATAAAAAAATTTACAGAAATTTTTTGTTCATAGAAGACTGATGTGTTCACAGAAACCCCAAGACATCCATAATTTATCATATTCATAGATCCTTCTATGCCCTTAGGAATCTTCAATGGATAAGTTTAAGAAACTGCCACATGATGCTGTCACCTTGCTGTAGAGGGACATTGGTCATACCTGAAGAAGTAATTTTGTATGCAACTGATTATCCACCTAATAGAAACTGCTTATAAAATATGGTTTACTGCAAGCTGTCGCTTCATTCACAGCTAATTAATCCATCAGAGAGAGCCTCCAGTAGTAATTACTTTCACTCCTCTCCAATCAACCTGGGCCAGATTTATACTCCTGACCCTGAGAGAAGAGCCTAACCTCAAATGTCTGAATATGTCTTTGAAAATATATTCTGGCATGTTTAGAATTATGATAAGCAATTAATAAGGGATATTCTCTTATTTTTAATCTAGCTCTAGAAAACACAAACTGAGTTATTTTGCCAAAGGGGCGGGGTTTGATTATGTTAAAAACCTTCCATTCAATTCTTGCAATGTGCCAATGTCACCCTTCCAACATGAGTATTATTTAGTTGTTGGATTCTGAGATCTTGCTTGTGAAACAGGATGATTTGAAATGGCCAATTTGACATGAACATTTTGATTCCGGGGATATTTTGCCGCGGCCAAAGCGAAACCGCTATGGTAAGTTGTGAGAGTGCTTTATTATCAAGTAATAGGAGCAATGTACGTCCTTGACTCTAATCTCATCTTGGAGTTTTATCTATACTAGATATTTGCGACACTTGTGAGGATCATGGATGAGATAAGCAGTAAACAATGAGTACACATTCCTTGGGTGTAAAAGGAAAAAAAGACATATTTTCATGTTATTCTTTTGACTCGGCTGCACTAAAACTCTCTCCGTATCTAATCAACTATACCCATTTAGTCTCTTCATAGTCCTTTTCCAGAAGCTGGATTCAGCCAGGCCAGGCAAAGTTGCCTCAGCAGCTTCCCACCCATCTCTAGAAACTTGAAAAGTTTCTGATTCACTAGGTCTTGTGGGGGAAAGAGAACTAATAACTAACATTTCTAACAGGTTCTTAAGTGATTCTGGTGCTGCATGTCTGGAGACTACACACTGGGGACAAATACCCTGGAACTAGGCACAGCCTTATCAGTCTGGGTGTTCTAAGAGCATCTTAGAAAGATGCAAGATCTCATTCTTGTGGATATATAAATATCTTACAATGGAAATTGTATTTAACTTATCCTTTCTAGTTTATCAAAAAACTTTGTCAGTGCTTTTCTACCCATTGTTAATGTTTTTGGTCCTCCAAAATTCCATCTTTGAGTCTTTGGACAAGAAGATTGTTTGCATACATCTTGCCTTGCAGGCAAGCCATCACTCTATGGATTTACTATGTGGTTTTTCATAGAAATGCCCTCGATTACTCTTTCCCAGGTGTGATATCAGCCTAATGTACATCCCATTCTGCAAATACACCTTTCACACAAGTCTCTCTGGCATTAAGATGTATGCACCCGATTTTATCTTCTTATTCACGTAGGATCCTGCTTCTTTGGATCTTTTACTGACAACCCTCTTTTATCTAGGTATGGTATTGCCAATGCCAAACTCTTGTCTCTATTATCCTTGTAGCTTATTTTAACCATATGGGAGAGGTAGTAATCTATAATGGTTAATGGGTCCAGTCACTATGCTGAAAGTGCCTAGGTTCAAATCCTATCCCTGCCATTTACTCACTGTGTTAGCCTTGTCATGCCATTGAACCTCTGTGTCTGTTTGTCGCATGTAAAATCTGGATGATAATAAGCTTAATCTCATATGGTTATAAGGTACGAAATCAAATTAGTCGTAGGTTGTTTCTTATAACGCCCGGCAAGCAGTAAGTATATCAGTGTTTGTTGGATAAACTATGTTATTCATTATTTCTTCCTAGACCTAAAATACATATCCATCAATATGTCAGAAAAGGCAATGTTATCCGCAATGGTGCTTAGAAATTTGTTTGTTCTGTTTTTGGTGAGCTTTTTCTCCTCCCACTTCTCAATATTTTGCCATCTTGCTTCTACAACTCAGCTCTACCTTTTCAAAGTTGCCTTCAGCATTCCACCCTGAAATCTAAAGGTTTCTTTTCTTTTCCATTTTCTTTTAATGTATCTTTAAACGCTGTCGAACAATCTGCTTTTGCAAATTCTGTTGTGATTTGGGTTTACCTTTTCTTAATAGAACTGACAATATTTTCTTTGCTTGAATAACATCTTTCCTCCTCATTACAAAATTAGCCTCTGCCAAGCACCAAAGAAATAAACTTAATAAGCACAATTAAATGCAATGGAAATCCTAGGCTCTTACAAGAAATATCAAATAACATGTATACAGAAAGACTTCTGAGGCTCACGAGCACCACAGGGCAATTTGGCACCATCCCTTCACATAACTATTTCTTTAGAAAGGAGGGTCTAAGTATCGGGTGAAAGAAGATCAGAGGAGACACTCAGTGGCATGGATCAGGCTTCATCTACTCTTTGTGCTACTCAGGCTCTAAACTTGCACGCCTTCCACATCCAAACAAAAGCCATACAGTTAACTGGGCCTACTCTACTTAAAGGGATATTTCATGGTCATGTTTTAGGACTGGGGCATGATCGTGGGGGTTCTCGCCAGACCAGACCCAACCGAATTACCACATTGAGGTATCCATCCACTCCGAATAGTAAGTTACCTGAAAAATTGCTCCAATAAATATGTTTTTCTCACTCTCATTATATCCTCAGTCATGTTCTAGTCTCATATATGTTGACAAGCAGGGAGATACCTGGCTGGTTTGCCCTTTGTTTGACTAGGACATATTTTAGTCATTTTATAAAATATTAACATGCTGGCATATTTTCAATAAATATTGTTCTACAACATGATTTTCAGCAGATGAAGAGTAGCCCACAGGGTCAAGGTGTCATAATTCATTTAGAGAAGCCCATCGTATTGGCATTTATATTTTTTCCTGTGTCTTGATAGTAGTCACAAATATATTACACTAGATATATATCTCTGCCTATAAATCTTTGCATGTATATGGGTTATTTCCTTGGGAGTAATTCTTAGAAGAAAGCTTGATGGTTCACATAATAGGAATATTTTAAGGCATCTCATAGTACTTCCTTCTAAGTGAACTGTGTCCATTTTGTGTTTTATGCAAAGATGAAGTATAAAACCAGAAAAATATCTGACGGAAGAGTGTTCCTGGGAGATGGAACTTGACACCATGAGGTAAGTCCATGTTTGGTACATGGTCTGAACTGAGCTACTGAAAGGGAAGTAGTAGGAAATGAAGCCATAGAGATATCAGGGAACCAAATGGTGGAGTGGTCATTGTAAGAACTTTGATTCTGAACATGTTATATTATGTGTATTCTATGAATGTTTTAAGCAGAATACACATAATATAACATGTTTTAACAGGGTTACTCTGGCAGCTGTGTTGAGCAGACACTGAAGCAGGATTAGGGCAGAAGCAGTAAGGCCCATTAGGGCTCATGCCGCAATGATAGAGAAAAGGAGCATGAGACGGCAGTGACTTGAAAGAGGGTGGTACTGATGTAAGTTGTTAACTGACTATTCAGTGCTAAATAAAGAGAATGACTAAGCATCTTAGTCTGAAAAACTGGAAGGATGAAGCTGTCATTTAACCAGATTGGGAAATCTAGAAGTTTTTTGTTTGTTTTTTGTTTTTTTGTTTATTTGTTTGTTTGAGATGAAAATTGGGACTAGTTTAAGTCCCAGATATAAAGGCCAGAAAAATATCATGCCTTGATAAGCTAAGGACTGAGTTACTGATCTGAATATCTATGTTAAAGGGAATGGAACGCATCATAATGTTTTGTTTATTTTCTCAATAAATCAGTCGCATTATTCTTTATGTTATAGCTCTCTTGGCTGGATCACTGTACTAAATGTGTAACTTTGGGCAAGTCATTTAATCTCTCAGTGCCTCAGTTTCCTCAGTTATGATAAGAAAATGGAGGTGATATTACTTAAATGCAAGGATTAACTGAATTAACGCATGAAAGCTGCCTAGCACAATGTTTGGCATGCAGTAAATTTTCAACAAATTTAGTTCCTTTGGTTTCCTCTCCAAATTATAAATTTCTTCAGAATAGAAACTCTGCCTCCTCAGCCCTCCCAGAGTGTTGTACATTACCTTATATGCAGTAAGCATACACTATTTATTTATTTACAATAAGCACTTAATAAGCATTTGTTTTTAACCTCCACGATCAGTGATCCCAAATCATATACGTATAAACGTCTGGTAAGGTTAGTTACATATAACATTTCTTGTAGTTAATATTTGCATCCTTTCTCTCTAGGCTACAAGTGTTCTTTTGATAGACTCTATTTTACTGAAAACTACTTTCACTGCCTATAACATTTTTTAAATTTAATTACAATATTGAGGGAGATGTTGTCCTCTCTTTACCAGGCCTAGGAAGAATGAATGTGGTTGCATTCCCTCCAGTCTGCTCTATGATTTGGGTAGCAGTTACAAGGGGTGCACATCTTCTAGCCTGCTCCCTGTGATACGAGAAGTCCTACTTTATGTTATATGTCACAGGAACAGTTGCTTGGGCTGTGCTGTGCTATTCAGCACTGACACAGTGGTCTGTGGGTGCTAGGAGAGCTAGCTCTGAACACAGGAACTTTGCTTCTCCTCCACTATCAACTTCTGTTGCCCATAAACAAGAAGTAGTTTGGGGATCTTCGTGAGTTCTCCAAAACTCCCTTAAATAATTGCCTGTCTCTTGCTTTACGTTTCCCTAGACAGCCAGAAGAAATGGCTTCTCTTCAGATTGGATGTTGCAGATAATAGGGTTCATGTTCTTCGCATCATGAGTTTAAGCTGTGAGGACACAGCCTTCAGGCCATCATGTGAAGGTGAAACATGATCCACACATAACCCGTATCCAGCTCGCAGATTGCAGCCAAAATATCTCAGGTGATAGCATTTTTTCTCCTGTTTACAATTTCAGCCATTGCTCCCAATCAGACGGAGACATCTATCAGCTAATTGACTAAATTCAGACAGGATGTCATGGAAACATTTCCAGACAAATTAGTATTTATCTTCTTTTTTGAGTTCTGCAGGATAGAAAATCCCCAAATCTTCAATTTATGCTAGAACTAAGTTGGCTTCACCATCAAGAAATGCTTCTTTATTTCCAACCTAACTCCCTCAGGTTGTGGCTTATCTCTTTCTGTCCTCTTCTCTTTTGACCACACAAATCTCTATTTTGCAAAAACTTTTAAAATCCAATGACAACTTAGGTATACAACTGTGCTAAAAAAAATGCTTAGTGCTTTCTAAGCAAATCGTCTCTTTTTAAATATCCATTAAATATATCATGTAAAAACCTTGAAATGACTACTTTTAAGAATTCTTAAGCAGTTACAGATCTCGGCATAAAATGCAACAACTTCTATGTTTTTGAAATTAAAAAGTAAAAAGTAAATGTGTTTCTATGTTAATTTAGATCTTCCCTTCTTCTATAAAGGCTGTAAGGTGGCTAGAAATCTAGACTGTTACTTCTCAGTTTTTAATAAGAAGTCAGAGTATAGTGTAATTGTGGGTAAATTTTAAAAAATAAATAAAAAGCAAATAATTTAGTATAAACAGAAAAAATAAAAATAAAACATAAAGAAAATAAGCAGCCCTGACTGGTGTGGCTCAGTTGGTTGGGTATCATCCTGCAAAGAGAAAGGTCTCTGGTTCAGTCTCTGGTCAGGGCACCTGCCTGGGTTGTGGGTTTGGTCCCAGACCTGGGCACATATGAGAGGCAACCTATGGATGTTTCTCTCCTTCTCTTTCTCCTGCCCTTCCCCTCTCTCTAAAAATAAATAAAATAAACTCTTTAAAAAAGAAAACAAAGGATTAATTAGAAAATCAAAATGTTATAGGTGGGACCAGCCATTAATTAAACAGAGATGAAACAACCAATACATTAATTTAAATGAAAAAGGTTGTGATTAAATTAGATAATAAAGTAGATAGTAGGACTCTCATAATTTGTCTCAATATTGGTGCATATTTATAAAATTGTAAGTGATAACCATTTAAGACATTTGCAACTTAGTGTTAAGCAAGCTTTTAAATATACAATTTTGTTCAACTTTAAGCCAGCCTGTGTGGCCAGTAGTGTAATGAAGGAAATCTCAAATGCCAGGCTTAAAAGTATCACCTAGGGATGTGAAGTTCACGGAAATGAGCAGGGTGCCATTCATTAGCATGTCGATGATGCTTCTTCAACAGGATGCCATTAAATTATTGTGGTGATAATTGAGACACTAAAAAGAGACAGATGCTGGGCCTGTAGTTTCTGAGATCTTATAACCCATTAGCAATTAAATTTCAATGAGCTAACATAACTTCACTCTCACTAAATTAACAACTGGGAATATTCTTGTTGAAGTTGTCTTTTTCCAGGCAGGTTTTGTTTGATTTTTCAGGCAAATTGGAACTCTATTATGGTGTAGGATTCAGGAAACAGGGCATCCAGGTATTAGGGATGTGCCCTCCTCAGAACTGGAACTTGGATGGCAGCCAACCAAGGCAGGGCTGTCACTGGCAGTACAATTATATCGGAGGGATCTGATGGATATGGCAGTTGTAGAGAGCAAAAATGTATGGGCACAAGGTTAATTCCTTCAGAAAGCCATGTGATTGCTCACTCTATAAGTAAGGAAAATAACCTCAGAAGCTGTGGATAGGTAATTCAAGGGACTATAGGAAGGCAACATGATACCAGTCTGACTGGTGTGTATTAGTCAGGATAGATAAATTTGTGCTGTGGTGACAAATTAATCCAAATGTTTCACTGGCTTAACATGATGGACTTGTATTTCTTGCTCCCTTAAATCACAGTGCAAGTACTCAGCTCCAGACAGACTTCGCTTCATAATGTTATCACGTCAGTGTACAGTCTGTGGTCTGTAGAGTAGAAGAGGAAAGAGCAGAGTGGGAGCTTGAAATAAAGGATCTTAGTTATGCACAGAATACGCATATATCATTTCCACTAACAGATCACAGCCTAGAACAAACTACATAGCCCCACCTAGTTGCAATGGATCTTGGAAATATGGAGAGTACATGTATATTTATAAACAATAAGTATCTCTGACCAGGTGTCTGATCTAAAATAGAGAAAGATTATTACAAGCAGATCAAAGTCGGTAAAAATTAAAGCTATAACCAGATAGGTAAAGTCAAATTCTGATGGTTTAGAAAATTAAACGGTAGGTCTAGAGAACACTGAGGCTAAAACCACCCTATCAAAAAAAGTGTTAGGGGATGAGGGGTAAGATCCAATTTCAGTAGGTTTTGAACAGGGGTTTGAAAAGGTAGCACAGCAGTATAAGAAGAAAGTGAACATGAATTCTAGAATCATATAGACATTGAGTTATATCTTGGTTCCTCTCTTTACTTACTGGAATACCGTGTCATGTTCCTGTTACTTCTCTGATGCTGAATTTCCTTGTGTGTTGTTAAGGGGTGACCTTTGTGCCCTAAAATTCACATGCTGAAGTCCTAACTTGCAGTATCTCAGACTGTGACTCTGTCTGGAAATAGGGTCTCTGAAAAGGAATTAAGTAGAAATGAAATGATTAAAGTGGGCCCTCTCCAATATGACTGATGCCCTTATAAAAAAAGATCAGGACATCGAAAGACAGAGAGGGAAGACCATGTGAACATAGAGGAAAAGAAATTCATGTACAAGCTAAGGAGAGAGGCCTTCAAAGAAATAAACCCTACTAATAACTTGATCTCAGACTTCTACCCCTCAGAACTATGAAAAAATAAATTTCTGTTGTCTAAAACCCCCAGTCTGTGATATTTCTTTCTTTTTTTTTTGGTGGGGCGGGGGCTGCCTTTGCAAGCAAATACATGTGCCAAAGTGTAATAACATCAATACATGCTCAACATGTTTACCTTCCTATGAAAGCACTGTAATAAGTTGTAAAAAGGTAAAGTACAGCTAATTTTTTGTTATATATTTTTCTTTTAGTCTGATTGTTCCTCAAAGATGGCGATGTTATTTATTACAGAATTCCCAGTGTTTCACACCAATCCTCAGCACCTATATATAGGTTTTTTGAAATAGTTTGTGGAAGGAAGGAAGGAAAGGAGGAAGGAAGGAAGGAAGGAAGGAAGGAAGGAAGGAAGGAAGGAAGGAAGGAAGGAAGGAAAGGAAAAAAGAAAGAAGCTAAGAAGGAAGAAAGCTAGCTCAGAGGAATTTATTAACAGAGATTGAGAGAATATAAGTAATGAACTTTATAGCCCAGCTAAAGAGTCTATGCAGAAAACTTAAGACATAAGTAAGGATGACCATGGACACTGAATCAACTTCTACTAAAGTAAGTATTGGTAATATGCTTCAACTCAGGGTAGAAGTCAGGATCAATGAAGGAGACAGTCAGCTTATCTTTCTATAACAGAGGTATATAGTTGTGAGGATCCAGGCAAGAACTAAAAATATCAAGCTATATTTACTTTGTGATCTAGTAACATTGTGAAATACTCAATGACTTCATCATGAGGTTTCAATGTGTTTTAAATGATGACGATGCATTTAGGACCTTAAATGATTGATTTCAATGTAAAGGGAACATCTTCAAGGGGGATACCGGAGTTATAATGAATGATTAAATGCAACAAACACTTTCTGAGCACCTTCTTATAGAAGGCACTCTACTCAGTTATGAGGGAATAGAAAGGTGACTAAGACCTAGTTCCTAGTCCCAAAAGCTTGTAAAAGTCTGCTATTTTAGAAATGATTCCTATTTTCTCACCCAAATAAGCAATATATCAGCAAATACACACCTGTGTTTGTATAGTTACATAAAAATAAATAGCAGCACAGCCAGGCTGGAAAATAACAATTACATCTCAAATAATCCCCCTGAAGCCTAAAATAATTGATTTGCATTTTCAGAAAAGGAAATTGAAGTTAAAAATGCACACAGGCGCTTAGTAAATGCCTATTGAATGAAACAGAATTAATTCTTGGTATAATCAACAGCAAATACCTGGAGGTCAGCTAGTAGAGGTTGGTCAAGGATATAGCTTTTGGTTAAAAAGAAAAAAAGAGAGAGAAAATTCTCCTGGATTGTCAAGGTGTCCAAGGTCAGATCATGACCTAAGGATCAGTGATTGTCTCTCTTTATAAGTGATTAAATATGTAAATATGTAATGCCAAACCTTCCCAAGAAAGCCTTCAAGATATTTTAAAATATCCCTGTTTGGTATATTTTAAGGGCCTTACCTGTCACTGGTCCCATTGTATATTTCTGTTATAAGAACTTGCATGTGTGTTGGTATGTGTATGGCAGAACAGGATAACATTTTGAAGTACTAACAAATCCAGTGAAGTTTATCACCCTAAATTACTTTCATTCCTACCTTTATCTCTCATTCTAGACTACTAGGGATCAGAATATCTCCCAGATGATCTGAGAGCATGTGGACATGGTATTTTGAATTAGCAGCCCTAGAGAGGCCCTGTTCTCAGAACGATGAAGGCATGGAGTGAACCGTGGACTACGCAAGATGAGGGAAACAGTAAGGACATTTCAGTAGAGACCCAGATATTGAATCTAAGCTTAAGCTCAAGCTGAGATCAGTGCTCCTATAGTAAAGATGAGAATTATAATAATAGCTAGCACGTGCCAGGGACTATGTAATATAATTTACATAAGCCATCCACAATACCCACATATGCATCCTAGAAATTCTTGTTATTATGCACATCTTATATTGTCAAACTAAACCTCAGAATAAATCCCCAAACATTGCAAAGTTATCAAGTGAAAACAGCAGAACTTGTACCAAAGTCAGTGTGACTTTTTATCTGCTATAGTACTCGGATTGCAAAAACAGAAACAAAAACAAAACAGCAGCAGAAGGAAGGAACCATTCTCAAGCTTAGTGTGTCATAATTACTTTTGATACACATCTCAACAGTAGTGTGTTGATCACTGCTTAAAAGTTTCCTGATTTGTAGCATTTGCTTATTTCCGTGGGGTAAATGCCCCTTCTTGAGTTAATTTTGGGCTACCCATGAGATATTTCTGAATATGCATTTGGGAAGTGATGCTCATGACTGCCTTTCCTGACTGGTGTAGGCCAGTTCCAGAATACTGCTCAAAGCACTTCCCGTAGCTGCAGCATTAAAATTTGGAGAATCTTTTCCATTTTTATATTCATTAGAGTGGATTCGGATATTCTGTAAAATATTGGCACACTTACGAACTTACAACTAAATTTATTTACTTTATTAGGAGAATCTGCCATACATGTGTCACTATTACATGTATTAAATTTTTTAAAAAAGGCCAAGGACTGTATTTAATGCTGCAAATCAGAGAAATCTGGCATTCTTATGAAGCAGTTTGTTTAAAACTATGTATTTTCACATGCTCATCAATAATCTTACTATATCTAAATTAGCTGAGATTTTATTAAAATATAGAGTCCTGTCCCATCTACAAGAAAAGGAAAATGGGCTGAAAATAGGGAACATGAGCAGTATGACTAAAGTGTCCAGGAGCCAAGGTGAATAAGAGCCTTTGTTTAATGTATTGTCCCATTTTCGAGAGCTATGCCAGTCAACTTTGTTAGTCGCATGAATGGAAACTTGACTCTAAAAAGACTTAGTATCCTTGACAGCCAAGTAAGAGGGAAGAGGAGTCTGTTACAAGAGTATTGGCTCAGCCCACGCTGTTTCCCTGCAGAAGTGTCTCAAGACAATTCCTCCAGGATCCCTGAAAGCCCAAAAGGGACTTCTGTCTATCTAGAAAGAAGATGGGAGGGACTTCCACAAGTATACCAGGGTAATCGAGATTTGAACTAAGCTTATTACACTAACCTTAAGTGAGGCAATTTGGAATATACACACAGTGTACATCGGTAGCTGTTAATGTGTAAATAAAAGTGGCCCATGAAAAACTGGATTTGGAGATGCTGGATTAAGTGGTTAAAACTGAATTACTGGAGGAGTTCTCAGAGCATTTATTATTCAAATAAATTCAGAATCCCCCAAAACAGGATACAGTCTGTGGTGGTTCTGAAATATATTTCACCATGGAATCTTTCTTTTGTGCACCTGAGATTAATGTTCAATGATTTGGTATATGTTAGAATAAGGAGATCTCAAGATATTTAATTTTAGTTCTAATTAGTTTAAATGGAAGAATTAAGGGCCTAGGATCCCACGGTACTCTAACCAGCTAGCTGGGGAGAAAGATACTTCGTGATGCATGTATACATGTATATGTCCTACCAGACAATAAAGCAGAGTTTAAATTTGTACTTTTTATTAGCCATTTTATATGCACTTTGGTTATCTATGACAATATTGACAGAATTGTGTGCAGGGCCACTTAGTAAATATTTTTACACTTTGCAGGTTACATAGGTCTCTTTCTCATGCATCTATCTATTTACCCGTCTATCCATATACATACTTGTTCTATAGCCCTTTCAAACTGTGAAAAAACACTCTTAGCTCAGTGACCATATGAAAACATGCTGCAGACCAAATCTGAACCATAGACCATAGTTTGCTGCCCCCTGATCTATGGTGGGAGTTTCAAAGCTCATTGAAAAATTCAACATCAAACTGAAAGACATGGTGGAGATGTTCTCAAAAAGGCTTCCCGCTCCTCTCCACCCAAGCTTTTCTGAAATCGGAGTGTTAAGCTCTCTAAGGTCAGACCTATTATTTCTGTGCTTCTGAGAGTACATGGCAGTCAGCTTCCAAGATCACACCAATGAGCCTCCTGCTTGCATTTACGGTTTTGTGTTATTCCCTCCCGCATTGTACCATCGTTGTCATAAGTGATCAGTAGAATGTTGCAGAAGAATGTATATCTGAGGCTAGATTATGAAAGACATTGTGCTGCTTGCCTTGCTTTCACTCTCCTTTTTAGATCACTTGCTCTGGGGACAGGCAGCTGTCATATCATGAGGACACTCAAGTGGCCCTGTGAAAAGGGGCACTTAGCAAAAAACAAAGGCCACCTGCCAGTAGCCAACAATGAACCAAAGAAGGCTTATGCCGACAGCCACATCAGTTAGCCATCTTGGAAGAGAAGCCTCCAGCTTCAGTTGAGCTTGTGGGTGACTCCGTGTCTCAGAGGACCGCTTGACTGCAAACTCATGAGAGACCACACACCAAAACCACTGAGCCAAGCAATTCCCAAATTCCTCACCCATAGAAGCTGGGAGGTCATAAATATTTGTTATATTTAAGCTGCTAAGTTTTTGAATAATAGTTTACACAGCAATAAATAATATACTCCTTTAGCTAACCATTTTGACAGAGCCAATTTGATGTCAAGAATATTTTTCCAATCAATCATCAGTTTGCCATAGGCATTTTAATGTAGGTACATTTTGACAAGTCTATTTTGTTCATCTCTCTCTAAAAAATTACTAAATAGCCCTGACTAGTGTGGCTGAATGGGTTGAGCATCTTCCTGCAAACCAGAAGGCCACTAGTTCAATTCCCAATCAGGGCACATGCCTGGGTCGTGCGTTTGGTCTTTGGTTGGGGGCGTGCGAGAGGCAACCAATCAATCTTTCTCTCACACAACCATGTATATCTCCCTTTCTCCCTCCCTTCCCCTCTCTCTAAAAATAAATAAATAAATTTTTTTCATAAATAACCAAATAATACATGGGTTACACCAATTCAAACTCTTCTATTGCTAGCTTCTATTTAAATGGTTAGATGCAGACCAGATGAGGGGTGGTCTGGTGCCTAGAGTTGAAGTGAAGGAAGGAGTGAGAGTAGAGTGAGGCTTAGGGATGGGCCGAGGATGAGATGCGGATAAGAGACAGGCAAGAAACAGTGTTAGGGTAACCCTACATACATCCTTTAATAATTGTTAAATGGCCTTTATTCTAGGTCAGACCCATCTTGACCGATTCTCCTTATTTTTCTGAATGATCAAATTATTACTCAGGTGGTATATATTCAGGCCAAGAGGATTTAACATATATCAGTTGTAATTAGCTGTAGAACTTACTCCATACCCCTACCAACCCATTCCTTTCTACCCACAGCTATTCATTTATACATTCACAAATACAAATTACTGGAATATATTTTAAATTAAACAAATATAAGCTACTTAAGGGTAAGTGTCCTCTGTTCTCAGTCTTTGTATCCTTCCCACAGAACCAGGTACACAGTATGAAGCTAAGAAGAACGGAGTTGAGTAGAAATAATATAGGACTATGAATTGAAATGTGTCACTTCCAGGCTCATTTAGTAACTTAGAAGAAGCTCAATGACCTTATTTGAATATGAAGATAATGATACTGTTTCACAGGGTTATTTGGAGATTCAAATGGAATTATAAATGTGAAAGAGTTTTGGCAACTTGAAATCTATGGAAATAGTAGGTGTTAAAACAAAGCCCCATAGCTCCATAAACACACACTGAGCTAATCCATTCAAATGCTTTAGGGGCTAATTTTTTTTCTAAAAATATAAATCAAGTTTCTTTAAATGTATCCATTAACAACTCTGTTTCCTTATTAAGGACAAAAGCCTAGTCTGCATTCTAAAGAGGAAATAAAACATATGGAAATTCTGATATAATCCCTCTATATCAGCATAAATAGACAAGGAGGAAATCCCAACATTTTATCATTTTATGTATGCTTTGGTTTTGTTGGGATTTTTTCTTTATCGAAATTAGTATACATTCCCAACCTGTGATTAAAATGCATGGTTTAAATTGAAAATCTATTTCAGTCTCTTCAGGAATGTGATTTAAACATTTTATCTCCCTCAATCATATGGTGAGATGACTCAGATGTTTCATTTTCTTTCATTACAACTCATTTCTCTTGCTCCAAATTCCTCTTCGTTTCAATTTCTTAAACTATGAAATCAGGGCATGCTGCTTGATAATGGATTTGCTATTTGTTATTTTCTGGCACAGTAGTAGCTTAACTAAATCATTCACAGTCCATCAGTCTCAGTCTAAAAGAGATCCCACTCCAGCACTACCATAAGGTGTCAAGATATTATTCATTTAGAAAAGATACAGTATCTTATATATGACCTCAAGTGTTTCAAATTCAATGAGAACAAGAAAGTATCTTTTCATAATTCGACTTTGAAAAAAAAATTTCCAGAAGCTTCATTCTCAGGCTAGACAGACTAGCAATCTACAAAATTGAACAGGTTTTGGCATCAACACCTGAAAAAAAAAAAACTTTTATGTTTTCAAATAGAGTTGAAAATGTTACATGTCATCTGGTTAAATGTAATACATACTTCTTGTGTTCATTGAATGTACAGTTATTTTTGTATGTGCTGTGAGGGTGTAGAGATAATCTGTGTTTGTACATTAGAAGACATATAAATATTTTGCATTATACGAAATATAACATAATCAAAGTTAAATCTAGGTACAGGTTTTCACTGTGGATGCAGAAAGACAAATGATTAATTCTGAATAGAGAGACCAGGGCACTGAATCTGAACCTGAGGGAAGAGGATTCTAGTAGGCAGAAATCAAATGGAGCACATGGCTCTCCAGGTAGAGGGAACAGCCTAAACAGGAAAACTGAGGCAAAAAAGCATTTAAGGTCCATAGAGAGTAAATGCTTTGTTAAGGCTTCAGTTAAATATCAAAGGAAGGGTGACTTTGGATTTGAAATGGAAAAAGTGGTTTGGAGTCTAATTAGAAATATCAGACTAAGAAGTTTGGACTTTATCGTGAAGGAAATTGGGAGTCATTTACAAATTTTGAGAAACAAAATTTGAGATGTCTCTTTTGTTTTATAAAGACAGTTCTGAAAACAATATGAAGATTGGTCTAAGGAGATACGAGGCTGAAGACAGGGAAACTAGTTAGTCCAGAAGAGAGATGTATGTCTGAACAAAGGTAGTGATGATTTAAATAAAAAGAAAGGGGATTACTGGGACTAACAAAGAAGACATTTCAAGCCCTGGCTGGTGTAGCTCAGTGGATTGAGCACTGGCCTGAGAACCAAAGGGTCACTGGTTTGATTCTCAGTCAGGGCAGATGCCTGGGTTGTGGGCCAAGCCCCTGGTAGGAGGCGTTCAAGTGGCAACCACACATTGATATTTCTCTCCCTCTCTTTCTCCCTCCCTTACCCTCTGTCCAAAAATAAAATAAATTTTAAAATCTTTTAAAAAAAGTAAAGAAAACATTTCAAAGACAGGATCAACAGGATTTAACTGATTGGATGGCTGAGAGAGTATGGATATGAAATACTCTAGAATGGTTCTGAAGCTTCTTTTATGGGTGACTAGGGGGTGTGGGTGATCAGGAAGCTGAACAATCAAGTTACAGCAATGGTGTTGCCAAAGACATTTCCCTAAACAAGAATCTACTCAGGGGCCAAAAATATAAGAAGGCTGGAACTGATTGCTCTGCCTCACAGGAAAGGGATAGAGTAAGACATATTTAAAAAAACGATATGTAAGTAAAAGGCAGTAACTGCTAATGAAAAGACATTAGTCCACCTCCACATGGGGAAATAAGAAAGTGTTCAGCCCTCAGGATATAAAAGTCATGGTTTCAGGCTAGGTGAGCCAGGCACACAAGCTGGAATGGTGTCAGGCTTCCACGTGGCCTTTGAGACACAAAAGGGTAGAATATAGAATAACCACAGAGGAATGATGAGTCAAAAGTCAGGAGAGCTTGTAGAGACATGGAGGCAGCATACATGGAATGACTTTCCAGATATTCGGCCAAGCTGAATCAGGTTCATACTCCTAAAATTAGGACAGCGACAGCATGGTGGTAAGGTTGGTGTTGGCAGCTTTATATAGCGATCACTGAGCTGAGGTTCTTTTATCTTAATTGAATATATTAATATCACTCTACAGTAAGAGTATGTCTCTTGTGTTCCAGACATACTTACTAAGGCAGGGGAGATTTTCCAATAAGGGCATAGCCTATGAAACTAATTAAGTAAAATTAACAAATAATTTGCTAACACAAATGTCATGTAGGAAACAGATGCTGAGGAATGCTTCCACCAACGTGCAATGCTAGATGGTTTAAATACTGGCATAAACTGTAGAATCACTTTCCACAGTTCATGTCTGCATCTCTTTATTCAATAAATATTCACTGTGTGCCTATAGATCTCAAATACTATGCTGGATACTGGCGATGCAAAAATAAGACAGTTCTTCCTCTCAGGTAGGTTATTACCTAGTTAAAGATATGTTAATCTAGAAGCTTGAAGGTGAAAGCAGTTGAAAATTTAAATTTACTATCCATTTCTAAAGGTTGATTGAACAGAATAACAAAACAACAAAAGTTACAGATAGAATTGATTGGACATCTATTATATGCCACATACTGAGATCGGTAGTTCACACTTGTCACTTCATTTACTCCTCAAAACAATTATATAAGGTAGAGACGGTTACTGTGAAATTTTAGGTAAGGACACAAAATGTGAGTTTAAGACATTTTCTTGGTGGGTGGGATGGGCAGCGTAAGGCAAAGGGAGGAAAACTGTGACAACTGTAGTAAAATAACAATTAAAAATGATATGAAATTAAAAGACATTTTCTCAGTGTCACAAAATGCAATTATTACAGATATAAATTGAACACATATCTCTTTCATTTCAAAGCTCATTTTCTGCTTTGCCTCCAGGCTACCACTCAGAAACCTTCTTCATAAACCTGAAGAAGGAAAGCTAGGGGATCATAGACACTAGTATGGGCAAATCTCTGGGAAGAGGTGGACCATGAGCGGGGAGGAAAGCAAGAAAACTGAACTGGGAGAAGCCTTTACAGGTGGACACATGTGATGGGGAAAAAGTAAAAGGAAGGGAAAGAAGGGATGCAGAAAACATCAGCAAAAACCCTGAAATAGGAATGAACACACAGTGAAGTGTGCGACAAGAGACTGGGCTGTCTGGAACCCACAGCCACATTGAAAGACACAAAGGGCTTCTAATTTGCAGAGTAGTAACCCTACTTCAGCCAGTGGAACTCTGGGAACCTTAGCTGGGATGTGTCATCATCATATAGGTGATTTGTTTCTTCCGCTTCCATCTATGGCCGATTTTTTAATTAGCTGGATGCTCCTAGAAATCTGTGAAAGGGGAAACAGGCTGCAGTTTAATATATGAGAAAGCAACTTCCAGCTGTGAAAAGCTCACCCAATGGGCAACTAGATTTCAGGTCGCTGTTAAAAATGGTGCAGTTTAAGTTCTGAAGCCCAGCAGGAATGTTGCTGCTTCAGATGTGTGTGTCATCAAACAGTGATGGCATCTCACATCGGGAGCCCACCTGAATCACAATGCCCATTGGGAGAAGCACCATCCTGAGATGCCCAGCTTCATGGGAATCTCATTGTAATCTAAGGTTGTCATTTCATGTTCTTATTTTCTTCTTTGATTCCATGCCTTAATGAGTTGATTCAGGACCAAAATAACCACAAAAAAAAATGTTACTGAAAGCAATTGATTCCCATCAAAGTCTTTGATTTAATCTCTATGCTTCATATTAGGAAACAAAGAATATGACATGCATTTATTCATCTATTCATTTATCGAACTTTTAAACAGCTTTCCATTTCAAAAACTGTGGTAAGCACTGAGGGCAACATACAAAGATTAATAATATATATGAGTCTATGCTCATCATAAATTATAACTTCGGAAGAAAGACAGTATATCTCAATGTAATGATCTAATGCCTTGCTTCTCGAATTAGTGCCTGGGAACATATTCTCAGAGTTCAGAGATTAATTTATCAGGTTGTGAGTCATACATATGCATGATTCTTCAGAAACTTAAGTAATACATGCTTATTTCTGGATCATCTGGGGGTCTACCTTATCATAACATATTATGGTATTTCATACTATTGTGACTTAAATTTTCAGAGCCCAAATTTATGTTTTTGTTTTAAAGGAGGCCACTCCCAGGTTTGTGTTTGTGTTTTTAATCAGGATGGTGCCTGTTAGTACCCCTTCAGTTCTCTAGTACAAATGAGAGGAACAGTTTTATGAAACAGATAATGAATTCAAGCTCTGCAAAGGTCGAATCATTGCATTGTGTGCTGTGCAAACACAAAGTGTGAGAAGAGACAAGTCATGGGTGAACTGAATTATTACAAAGCTCTCAAATTTGACAAGGTACTTTACAGAACTATATTTTAGCTCTGGGGTGTACTTTGATTTCAGTAAAATGACAGCCTTACATTAAATTATTTGAATTGTATATAAGGTAGGAAAAAGTAGGTTTATCATTGTTGTTATGAAAAATAATACAATAATTAATAATAATACAATAATAAATGTTGTGCTTTGCATACTCTCAGCTATAAACGTACTTGTGCCCAACCCTGTATTTATGTGACTAAACTATAACTCTTGGTAATAGCATATACATGATTTTAGGTTGGAAAATATTTAAGTAACATGATAAAAATCATTTGAAATGTATAATAATTTTTCTTGAAAATGGTCCACCTATTACCCAAGATTGAGAGTCGTTGTTATGCCATGTGCCATTATACATTGTGCCTGCCTCTACCCTCAACCACTCTGATAAAGATCATATGATGTTGATCTAGTCATTACTTGACCAGTTTTATGGTTTCTTAGTACACCTCATCTTAAGTGAATCTTCTCAGATATTTGGTACTGTTTTCAATTTCTTCTTTCTGAAACTCCTTTTTCTTCTGACTACTGAAACATCTCTCTTGTCTTTTTTTCTTCCTCTCAGGCCATTCTTTGTTAGTCTGCTTGTGGAGTGGCGGTCTCTCCCTCAGTCAAATAGATATTGACACTCCTAAGAGATTTTTCCTGGTTTCTTTTTATTTTTATCGCTTTTTGCACTTGACATGAGTAAATTTGCCTTCTCTTAACATTTCAATTACTATCTATATGGTAATGACAAAATCTGAATTATGTAGCCAAATCTCTCTCCTGAGTTCCACACCTGTATCTCCAACTATGTACTGAGAATCTTCAACTGTATGGACCATAGCCTTCTCAAACTCAAGATGTATAGAACTGAACTCATCAGTCACACACACACGCGCACGTGCACGTGCGCAACCACTCCTCAACTCCATATCTTCTTACTCTGGTTTCCCCCATTTTGTGAATGGAAGCCATTTGCATTCTTTCTCTATTTCTACCATTTATCCAAGTGAGAAAGCTGCAAGTGTATTGAAGGTGCTAAACTTAGTAGAAAACATGCAACAGTAACTTCATTCTTTTTTTCCACTTTCTACTTCAAAACCATTCTTATAAATTGTTTAATGCCAATGGGTAAAACAATTGGGTACCAATTGGTTTTTCAGTCACTTTGAAATTCTTGTGAGGATGGGATTATTTCCTGGTTTTGTTTATTTTATTTTCTGCTATTCCCCAGATGAGTTTTCTCTCATTGCTTTTCTGTCTAGTGGTCTGCTATTCTTCTAGGATCACCTAGTTCCCCAATAGCCCTTTCAGGAAGAGTCCCTCACTAAGAGGACTTAGTCTGTCTCTCTTCCTGTGGGCTCCCTATCTAATCCACAGGAAACAAAATTTCATCTTTTTCACCAATAAACTCTAGAAGTTTAGACCATTCAACTGTGTAGCCCTGTGTCTGTATTTTGCAGAAATGCAGATAAATTTGAGCCATAACTTTTTTCCTTCCAACATTTTAGATGTGAGCCAGATAGTAGTCCCTGCATCCTTAAAACTCCAGGGAATGCATGTCAAACTGCTCTTGAAGCACCCCCGCACTTGATTTGAGGTAGGTGGAAGTTTGCTCCTCTCCTCACCCATAAGAAGCAAAGCACATCCACAACTCTGTCCAAATAAATCTGAATCTCTGGTTTCTTCAACTTTGCACAAACTCTTTGCCTTTCTTAAGACTATAGCTGGCAGGCTCTTGCTGGCAGAATCGGTTTGTGGCAATCTCTTTGCAAATGCTATAAAAATGAACTAGTATCCATCTTTAAAATACTGTCTTTATTTTTATTTGACAGCTATTGCTTTGTCCTCAATTTTTGGTGACTCTCCTAAAACTCACTGAAATTAGGATAATTCAAATATAACTTCTTATAATGCAATCTTGGCATTCCTTTTCCCTTAGTTTATGTCTGTTATACCTAACCAGTCCTCTTTCCCTTCATTCTAACTTTTTATTCCTCTCTCTCACTCTCACCCACTCTCTCTCACTCCCCCTTCTCCCTCTCTCATACTATTTCCATATCCTCTTAACTTACTCACTTGACTCCATTGTTATCTCCTTTCCTCTACATCCTAATTGCAAACCATGATCCACAGATCAAAAGGGAAAGTGTTTCCAAAATGTCGGTTCAATCATATCGAACAACTCCTAGTTTCTTATATGCCACAAACAATTTCTTAAAATAGTCTATGAGGCCTTTTATGATCGAAACTATGCATATATCATAAGCTTTCCCCCTCATTGTAAACCCCCAAATCTGATAGGCATCTGTCCCAAATTCTGATATGTCGACCATACCAAACTACTTGAAATTACTGATTTAAAATCTCCTTGAGTTTATCTATATGATTCAATGTCCTTTCCCTACACTATCCCTCCCTCCCACACCATCCCATCGAATTTACAGCCTGACTGAAAAACTTCCATTCATATTTTCAACTCAACTCAATGATGATCTGCTCTTTGAAGCCTTTACTGACCTTTCCAGGGCCATATACATTCATCGGTCAAGCTTAGAGAACCCTAGTGTTATTATAGAAGGGCTGTCACTACCATAAATTGTCATTAACAGTATTCTATCTCCAATCACGCACCCAATTGAATCTCTGTTGACTCCCATTCTTAGTCTAACCATAACTCCAGACATCAAGTTTGAGTTAGGAAATCTGGGGGAACGTTTATCTTATTTTGTTTAGCACAATATCCAGAAGTGCTTTTATGTCCTGGCAGATGTGGCTCAGTGGATTGAGTACTAGCCTGTGAACCAAAGTGTCTCCAGTTCAATTCCCAGTCAGGGCACACGCCTAGGTTACGGGCCAGGTCCCCAACAGGGGGCATGTGAGAGGCAACCACACACTGATGTTTCTCTCCCTTGCTTTCTCCCTCCCTTCCCCTCTCTCTAAAAATAAATAAGCAAAATATTTTTTAAAGTGCTTTTACAATATGTTGGCAAATTCACAAGTTAATATTGCTTTACCTTCTTTCTTAAAACATTCTACTAGAGGATAGCAGGGCTTTGTGACCTAATTTGTTCAGCCCCCTCACTCATTGCTCATCTGCCCAAT
>PVJD01015649.1:0-24082 GCA_004026545.1 Mormoops blainvillei
ATACCTGGGTTCTGCTTTCTTCCCTCCTGTTTGAACTAATTAATTCATTTCACACAGAAAATGGTGATTTTCATCCCATACAGGTAAAATCCAATCACTTTTACCACAGAGGTCGCTATGCTTTGTTTAAAATTGTCGCATAAATTGTGAAGTATCCATGCAACTATCTGCCAAAAGTTCAAAACACTTTAGGCATGGATATAAAGTTATTTTTAAATATATATATATATATATAAAGATTTCTTAAGAAGAAAATAACTTCGCAGATGGCTAACTTATTGTCAACATAAGAAACGTGCAAACCTGTAGAGCACTTTTGCGAGTTTATTTGAGCCAAACTGATGACAACGGTCGGGAAGCGAAATCTCAACCCATTGGGAAAATGCTCTGGAGGACGGCAGTTTCGCAGCTTACTCTATACATTAGACTCCAAGGGGAAGATGTATGGGGGTTACATGAAGTCCACAGGTGAGAGATCTGGGAGGCGGGAGAAGTGAAGCGGGGAAACCTTTGGGGCTGGATGAAGAGCGCGTAGAGACACTGTGCGGGGAGTAAGGCAGCGACAAGGGGCTCTGCGGCCCCTGCTCCAGTGGGGGGCCGTGCCCTGAGGGGCCTGGAGAAAGAGGTCACTCTGACATTCCAAAGGCATCGCAGATGCCAAGACAGACAGGCTCAGTTAGGGTGAAGACTGACCTTTGCCAAGGAAGATACTGGCCTAGCACATGACTGCCTGCGTGAATGGCTTTTAGTCAGGAAGTGTTAATGTCAGACCATCCTATGGGGTTACTTCAGGCCTCTGAGTTTGTAGGGCCCCCTGTGCAGGCCTCCCCTGCGCGTGTCAGGTTTAGTATGTGCCCCCTCATTCACCCACATTGTCATAGTTTTTCATATTTTTAGAGCATATATATATATATATATATATATATTTTTTTTTTGGCTTACTAATGAAATAAAAAAATGATATACAGGGTCCGGCAGAAGTAACACCTGCTTGAGTGTGGTTGGTACGGTAATAATATGGGTACAATAATTTATAGTTTTAATTTGAACATTTCACCTAAAATGCCATATGGTGTGCTTGAGTACGATATTGTTATGTTACAGAATTATATGTTTATGATTTTTTAATAAAAGATTTTATAATTAAAAAAAGAGCGTTATTCGTGCCAGACCCTGTGTAAAGATATAGATGCCTAACTGCTGCAAATCCTAAGATGCATCCAAGGAAGGACTACTTCTGCTGCTTTCCTTAGAGGTGGCTTCCTTCTGAGGCAGTCTTCACCCTGGCGTGGCAGAGAGACCGGGCCAAGCGCACACGAGTTTCCACGCATCGGATGAACGGCGTCATCCGTTCCCTGCCAGGGTGGCTGGGGTAGCAGGCCAGCCGCGCCCTGCCGGCCGGCGCACTCCAGTCCTGTGCAGCTGCTGCCCTCAACCAGATGGCGCCCTCTGGACTCTGAGCAGAGCGGATTCTCTGCTTTTTCTCCTGCTGCAGCTCTCTGCCATTTGTTTTTGTTCCCTAAAACATGTCCCTGGCCCCAAAGAACAGGGCATAAATAAAATAAAATGTAAATTTCACAGTGAAAATCTGTCTTAAGATGCCAAGGAAAAGTCTGACTGAGGTTTCAGGTAACTTGAGATACTGTTGTCTCCGGGGAAAGACATGCAGGGAAGGGGGAGTCAATTAGCGTCTGAGGGCAATCAGTTGGAATAATAAAGAGAATCTTGAACATCATTCTAGACTGGTGAATAGAATAACAATTATTTGCACGTAGTTGGGAGCAATGCCGGAGGCATGTTGTGATTTCAAGGTATTGGGAGAGGATGAAAAAAGATACCTAATATCTAAAAGATGCCACCCCAAGAAAGCCAAGGATGATCTAGCATTGAGTTACTTCCAGGAAAGCTCCCTCCCACCTATCGGCTCAGACCAGACTGTTCTTAACTTATGTAGATGGAATTTCTCTGAGCGTTCAGCTTTCTGTGAGTGAAAGATGAAGAAAAATTCAGGAATAATCATTTCTATAGGCCAGCGTATATAACCACAATTCAGAATACTTTTGTTGCTTATAACTAAATAAACAGGAAAAATTACTTCTTACTAATAACTTACATTATTAGAATATACTTTACATCATATATGCAATGTCTTATATCATTACTAAATATATAATTTTTGTGAACCTTTTGATCTCCTCAAAATATTAAAGCAGAATTCTTTTTACAGGAGTGACATTTGTGAATACCTTGTTAAAATGACCACTGGCCTCATTTTTCTTTAATATATTCAATACAGAAGTTTAGCTGAAAGCAAAGTAAATCTATAAATGACCTTTTTAATTAGTAGCATTAATTATAGTCTCCTGCCATGTTGGCTTAATACAACTACAGTGGCAGCAAAAGAGGAAAGAAATAAAACCAGGAGCCCTTTAGCCTCCACTTCCTTTCCCCCCTTTCAGTGTTTTATGAAAAGGAAGTATTATTTTAAGCATAACTTTGTTATTTATTCTTAATCAAACACACTGTAATTTCTAATTATTATTCATCTTCACAGTTAATGAAGTTATATTAGAAGAGTTTCTTTGATACGTATAGACTGCTCTCAAACTGTCCAATATTATTCTAATGAAAAAATGATCCAATGAGAACGGTGTGTTGCCAGTGTTTTGAGTTAACGCTCACGTGGGGAGGACGGTGTGGACCGTTGGCATTAACTAATCACCGGAGAGCGAAGATGGAGCCCTGTGAAACTCCAGCTTTCAAGGTAGCCTAATAAGTCAGAAACGCGAAATGAAATCTTCCAGAAACGAAATTTAAACTACAATAATGTCTCATCGAAACTGTCAGGCTGGCTATCCAAGTGATATATATGTAAGATTGATGATTAAAAATGCTGTAGGAGAGTGAACTAGTTCTAGACAAATACTTGACAAATGCTTTTTTTTTTTTTTTTTTTGCCAAAAGCAAATACTGGAGCCCAATTACAAAGAAGTAAACTTGACTGGAACTGCCACGAACCATGGCTTACCTCATGCCAGTACCAGCAACACACAAAGTCACTGACTTCATCGCAAAAGAGGAAATGAAAGATCAGCAAAAAGAACGAGTGTACTTGTAAATGGCAATTTTGGTCCCAGAGCTGTAATTCTCCTGGTTTCTTTTACATGTTTCCTCTGGAAACTCTAAGTCTTGGTTTCTAGAACACACTGCTGGTGAAGGTATAAAAGCACAAAGGGAGGGACTGGGCACCTGGCTGAGGATGACAACTTGTAGGAGCCCATTGATGGCAAATCCCTGATTATGCTAAAATTAATTAGTATAATGCTGATCAGAACAATCCTTTCTCTATAACACTTTGTTGGAATTAATCATAATAAGACTTAGAAAAAAATCCTTCACGTATGTCTGCAACTCTACCGCAGGCATTAAAAATAGAGCTGTAAAACCTCCCTGGGGCCTGCGAGCTGAGCATCATCTGCTTCCTTTGGAGAGAGAAAAGGCAGAAGACACACTGATGGAGGACATTTAATTAAAGTCGGAAGGAACATTAAAATAGAAAAATTAGCTCCGTGAAAAATCTCTTTTCATTTCCACTAAATCAGAAACAATTTAAACACTGAAATGGTTACTGGAAGAAAAGGGAAAAAAAAACACCCCAAAACTTCCTATATTCATCTGGACTTTTCCATTGTGCTTCCAGACTTCTAACTCTGGCATTCTATTGAACCTACTTGTTTCAATTATTTGTTTATTCTTTCATTCATGTGTTCATTTATGTATTAACTGAGACATGCTTTCAATCATACATTCATTTATTAACATTTTCTATTCGGTAGCCGCTGGGCTACACGTGGAATGTGGAAAGGAGTGTATGTCAGGGTGCCTGCTGCTGTAGTACTTAAAGGGACAAACAAATGTGTTCATCAGCATGTTAGCATGCAGCGTGGTACAATTTAATATGTTAAAGAGGACACAAGTATTAAAATCTTCCTGCTAGTGTGGCAGATGTGGTCCAGCGAGCTTTCAAAGAGGTACTGCTATCTGAGCTCTTTCTCACGATAGTGTAAAATTTACCAGAGAATCTGCAAAATCTATACTTAAACAGGAGGACTATTTTGGGGAACGTTGACGTTTGTGGATAATTAGAAATGACAAATTTGAGACTTACGTTCTATTATGTTTCACATAATTACATATTTCAAGCAATAGTCAGATTTCTATGTAATGAACAAGTAGAACAAGCAGATGGAATAATAATTCTTGGGGAAACAGTGATTATATTTCAAATTATGTCAGTAATGACCACAAGGCCAAAAGTATGGGTGAAGTAGGTTACTAAAAGGGCATCGAACTTCCCTCCATAGTTATTTAATAATTACTAAGCAGGATGTGTTAAATGAGAGGGTCATAGTCTCTGACTTATGAACACAGCAGAGATAGGGTTATTTCTTCTAAGTATGCTCAGCGAGTAAGCGCGCTCATGCGGGGCCAAAGCCCTGAGAGGAAGTGCCGAGAAGAGGGCCTCCTGCCAGAGGAGGTGCTGGAAGTTAATGATGACCTATGAGATGGCACTGCACGGCGTTATCATGATGGCATGAAACTGAATTCATTGGAGAAATGCTTCTGCTAAGGACAGAAAAACTGGGCAAAATCCTAAGGCATTATAAAATGTTAGATTCTTGACCAATTTCTTTCAGACTTAATGCGCAAAGGGGCCTTAAAAGCTTAAAATATTTTATTTTTCTGGTTCACTGAGTACTTTCACTTTTTACTTTATTATAATGTTTTTCTGGCACCTAGTAGAAGCTTAATTTTACCGATGAATCCAGTTTGTTGCTGAACTACTATCGTATCAACATATTATTTGGCTTTCATTCATTCATTTATTTATTTATTTATATTTTGGGGGATATATTTTATTGAGTATGCCATTACAGTTGTCCCATTTTTTCTCTTTCATATCCCCTCTGCCCTGCACCCCATCCCATCCCCCCACACCTTTTAGTCCATGTCCATGGGCTGCACACACCAGTTCTTTGGCTTCTTAATTTCCCACACTACTCCCAGCCTCCCCCTGAGCACTTTGTATTTTTGTTTGTTTTTGTTAACATTTTCCCACCACCCCTTTCCCCAGCCCCACCGACCCCTTTGGCTTTCATTTAAAATACAGAAGGAGAACTTCGTATGAGAACGCTCATTTGTCGAAGATGAATTCCACACTCAGAGCTCTTGCTCTACAAATTTATACTTTATATGCACTGATTCAGTTTTCATGAACAGGAAACAGGTCAGATTTGGATTAGTGTGATGGGAGTTTATAATTTTAGGTAAAAAGTTTGGTTGAATATTTTCTTAGCTTGGGTTTTCCCCAAAGCAGAGGCTAAAGCAAGGTTTGTTTTTATTTGCGAACGTTATCCCAGGGAGTAGAGACAGAGTTAAACTGGGGCGGGGCGGAGGGGAGCCAAACAGATTTGGGTTATCAAGTGGTCTACTCTAACAGACCCCCTTGGCCCTCCATGAAAATTCTCACAAAATGTGCCTCAGAAATGACCACTCAGGCAGAAAAAAAAAAAGAAAAGAAAGTAGAAATACCTACTTACTGGACTTCATCACCCAATTTTCAATGGTAGTGCTGTACGTCCCTGAGTGGGGCACTTGTGTGGGTATACAGCGGGGTCCTGTGAGCGTCCCACACAGGAGCCCAGGAGGGCAGAGGGATGGAGGTAGTGCGGGTCTGCATCAGGCTAACGGCCCCTGGGTGACAGGGTCGAGGCCTGCGCAGGCCTGGTGATGACAACACCGGGTGGAGTGAGAAGAAGGGCCAAGAGGTTTTGAATTAGGACAGAAGAAGGGCCTGACGCAAATGTGCACTCTGTAACACAGCAGGACAGTCGTTTGCAGGTCTGAGCGGACAGGTTCAAGGTTACTGGACAGACTCGGTAGTGAACGCATCTCCTCATTTTCAATAAATTCCAATGGCTACCTCCTTCCCACCCTGTCCATAGAGAGGGCACCCCCAACCTGGAAATCGGCGTGGCCAGGTAGCCCCCTCTACTGGATCATCCCCCTCAGCATACAGGCTTTATTCCTCCAGCTTGAGGCATACCCTCTCTTGATTATGCTTTTATCTGCAGCTCATACCCAATTTATCTCCTAGAATCAACAATAGAGCTCCTCAAGGGTTCCCCAACCTCTCCTTTGCATTCCCTCCTGGATTCTCCATTCTGTTTCTTGTTGATGTGACTTGGCTGAAAGAACAAGGTCCCCAATAACCACTGTACCTCGAATCCAATGGCCAAGTCTCTTTCTTCATCTTATTTTATCTGTCACCAGCATTTGACCTAATCACTCTCTCCTCTCTTTTCATTCTTCTCCTATCTGGTCGGCTGTTGCTTTTCAATCTTCTTCGCACGGTCTCCAGGGCTCTACCCATGGACTTTTCTCTCGATACTTGTCCCTTTGGTGATCTTGTCCTTTCCTAGGATTTTAAATTCCATCTCTGCTCCCACGAATCCAAAATAACATATCTCTGTCTGTACTGCTCCGGAAAGGTAAGCGCAGCGTTGCTGGCTGACGATCACTACTGTGTAGTATTAAGATGGATAACGTGATCGCGTTCTATGTTCCCACGCCACACACAGCTTAGAGTCATTGTTACTAATGCGTTGTTGTTTCTTCCCCTTTGAACTCTAGGACTCTGATTCTTTTTTATTTTTTTCTGAGAAACCTGACTTAGGGAAGGGATGAGATGGTGGAAAAGAACAGAGGGACCAAATGAAAGAAGAATAAAAGGAGACTCTTGGTTAAGTTTAGAAACTGAATAATTGCCCTGGTAAAAGAGGAGAGATGCCCGACCTTTTTTTTTCCAGCAAGGATTTTATATAGTCACAGTTACCAGGGAAAAAATATCCAGAGAAGCTTCTAGAAGGATACAAAATGTGAAATTTCAACATTACTTAACATAGCTGTACAGATAATTTTTAAAATACCAATGGGGCAGAGATCATTTGATTATGATAAACTGATTATATATTTAATTTAGTTATCCATTACAAAGTTATAAAACTCTATAATATATTATTATGGGAAAAAGGCTATTTGTGCTCTCACATTTTTCCATAGCTGGTATTGTGGCCTTTGGACAGATCTGTCACAATCCTGATGACAATTTTAATCCCCTTTTTTGAGGAGAGGGAATTTAAGACTGACAGTGAAGGGGCTCCTCCCCCTGCCACTCCCCTTCTCCGTTTGCTCTGCTTGTGATAGGAAGTTGAACTGCTCTGACCTTCCTGGGCTCCTGTCTCCAACAGCCCCTCAGGGAACCAGTGCGCAGCCTCATCAGCTGAGCCACCTCTCCACCCCGCTCTGCTCTGCCGGCCTGCCCCGCGCTATCTCCAGTTCTGTAGCCTCACCCTCTCTGCTGCCCCCCTTGTCAAGCAGCCACTGAGGGTGCCATTGGGCTCAGCGGAGTCCCGACATCTGAGAAGCAAGGGATCCCTGTGACATAACTTTCCTGTTATCCTCACCATTGCCCTCCTGTGAGAGAGAAAGGGCTGAGATTGGTAAAACACTGATTTGCCCCCGAAACGTCCTTGATTGTCAGGTTTGTGATTTGCATCCCAGGAGAAAGGGGATAACCCAGATCAGCCTACGGAGACTCTCAGCTATTCTTCAGTTGCTGATTAGATATTCGATGTTCTGCCTAAACTCCTCTCTCTCCAAAACTTTTTCCTCAAACTCCATTTTTCTCTAATGATTACCCTGGCTTTGCAACCCCAGTTGCCCTCGGTACATACTCATTAGCTGCATTTATCCCTTTGCATATCCTGATATCCAGATGATATCTAGACTTCAGGTTTGTTTAATGCAAGTTATAAAATACCTTCACAGTAGATAAAAATAAAAAAGTATTTGGAGGTTGGTTCAAAGAAATCTTACCATCTTACAGCTATACTGTTTAATAGCTGAATGTATTTGAGCAATTTTTAAAGATTCTTTGACACTCTGCCCTGGCTGCTGTGGCTCAGTTGGTTGGAGTGTCCTCCTGTAAGCTGAAAGGTCACAGGTTCAATTTAGGGTCAGGGCACATGTCTAGGCTGTGGGTTCAGTACTCAGCGAGGGCACGTATGGGAGGCAGCCAATTGATGTTCATGGCTCACATCGAGGTTTCTCTCCCTCTCTCCCTCCCTCCCTCCCCCTCTCTCTAAAATTGATAAGCATGTCCTTGGGTGAGGACTGAAAAAAAGATTCTATGACATTCCAATCAGTATCTGCAAAATATCCCCCAAAGTGGGTATTAAGGTTAACTTTATAGAAATGAGAGGATTACAGTTGGCACTTGGCAAATGGTAACAATTATAATAATTTATTGTTGAAACCAAATAAATTGACCTACTAATAAAAGTAAAATTAATTGTTGAATCAGTAAGTATTTTGAATTTAGGTATTTTTCTACATTCAGACTTGATACCACAGTCTTTCTCCAGTGAGCCCTGTTTTATCCAGCTTTCTCTTGACGGATGTTTTATTTGGTTTCTTTTTCCTCTGTTATAGGGTAGTAAAACATCCTTTTTTGGTGTTACTAATAAAAATCTAGGCCAGGGGCATAATATTTGTACCCTTTATAGTAATACTGAGATTTTTATTTTCTCATGCAAGAAAAATTTTCATACTCATAAATAGGATTTAATCGTGTTTTATAACACATTTTATGGCTCTAAAAGTAATGTACATTTTTGCAGAAATTTTAAATTTACATAAATGTACAAAGAACATAAAAACCAATCACAAATGAACTAAACAGAGACAATCAGTTAAAATTTTGACATAGGCATCTGTTAAGAATGTGTGTATATTTAACCAAAATATAGGCTACTCTACATACTATTTTGGAACACCTCCCTTTTTATCAAATTTGCTAATAAAGGGTGATATATTATGTTTGGAGTGAACTTCCACAGCATCATCTTAATGAATACATGATATTCATAAAATGGCTGCAGTGTAATTTATTAAGCCACATTCTTATAGTGCAGGATTGGCTATTTTCCATTTTGTTGCAATAAACAATGCTACAATGAGCATTATAAACATAAATCTTTATGCACATTCTTAATCATTTCTTTAGGATAAATTACTAGGAACAAAATTGCTGTGCCAAAGCATATTTTATTTCATTTATTTATTGTAACCTAGTTTTTAATCATAAAGTAATGAATGCACTTTGGAAAACGTCAGCGGCTTCACTTCGTGCCTGTGAGTTCCAACCTACCTTTCCAGAGAGCAAGACTGACCGAGTTTGAACTTGCCTAATCAGCCCTCACAATAAACCACTGTCTTATAATAACTCTCTTAATGTACAGAGCGAGTCAAAAGTAGGCTATGAAATACATGAGTTACCTAAACATATATATGAATTACAATAATTATGTCTGACAGCACACTGATTTTTGCATGAGTCCTAACCCTAGACAGCTTCTGTTTCATCCTAACATTTTTCTGGGAATTCTCAACAATCGATAGAATAACTAGACAGACAAACAACGAGTATATAGAAGAATTAAATGAAACCACGAACCAACAGTATCTAATCGACAGTTATAGACAACTCCATCCAACAACAGCAGAATATACATTTTTTTTATCAAGTTCCCATGGAACATATATCAAAAATAGGCCAGATCCTAGGGCATAAAATAAACCTCAACATACTTACTGGTACTGAAATCATATAGAAGGTCTTGTTCCAGCTACAATGAAACGAAACCGGCCATCAGTTATGGACAAATCACAGGAACATTTCCATACCTTTTTATCTGCAAAGACCCTGTGATGATCATGAAAGACAATAAAAGACAAGCTACAGACTCTAAGAAAGTATTTACAGACCACATGTTCAACAAAGGACTTGTATCTAGAACATATAAAGAACTCTCAAAACTCAACAGTTAAAAATCAAACAACCTAATTAGAAAATGAGCAAAACAAACATTTCCCTGATGAGGACATACAGATTGCAAATTAACAGAAGAAAAGATTTCCAACATCATTAGCCATTAGGACAATGAACCACAATGAAATGTCACTGCCTACATGAGACTGGCGAGAGAGAAAAAATGATGCCATGTCAAATACTGGTAAGGAAGTGGAGGAACTGGACCATCACTCAACATCGCTGGTGAGAATGTGAAGAGGAGCAGCCACTCTGGGAAAGAGCTAAACTTTTTTCTATAATCTAAACATACAACTTCCATAGAGCCCAGCAGTTTCACTCCTGAGCATTTATCCCAGGTAGATGAAAACCTATGGCCTCAAAAAAACCCTCTCTACTATTGCTCATAGTACCTTTATTCGTAACAGCCCAAAACTGGAAACAACGTAATGTCCTCCAATGGGTGAATGGTTAATCAGACTGCAATACATTCACACCTGGAATATTCCTTATCAAGAAACAGGAACAAACTGTTAGTAGAATACACCTGGAATCTTCAAAAACATTTTGCTGAGTGAAATAAGCTAATCCCAAAAGGTTATATAATGATTATATCTATACAACTCTTGAGAATTATGAAATTGCAAAAATGGAGAACACATTAACAGTTGTCGTGAATGGAGGAGGCTGGGGGCTGTGGGCAGGGGCGGGCTGTGCTTGGTGAGATGGAAAGGGGCGTGGCCATAAAAGGGCAAGAGGAGAGATACTAATGGGGATGGAGATGCTCTGTGCTTTGACTGCTTCGATGTCAATATACTGGTTATAATACTGTACTATAGTTTTGCGAGATGTTAGTGTTAGGGGTAAAAGAATGAAGGTAAGTGGAATCTCTGTGTTATTCCTTAGAACTGTATGGGAATTTATAATTATCTCAAAATAAAAATGTTTGAATTTTATGAAAATTAAACTCACACTGTTAACATCCGATATAACATGTCTTCTAAATGCACTCCATTTTTGTGAGTGGTGAAAATATTAGTTTTTGCAAACATATGTATAGATTTTATCTCTGTTTTAGGATAGCCATTGGTAATGAACATCTGAATATGACATCACTATTTTATGCCTCTGTGAACCCACCCCTTCATCTATAAATATTGTTTCACTCTTGCCATTCCTTCCTACAATATAAATTAATTTTATCATGTGGTATTTTTATTTCTCATTATTTTTCAAAACTAAATTATCTAAGTATATGCTTCTCTTGAATATATTTTCTGAAATTCTTTAATTTTAATATAAACTACAAAATAATAACAGCAGGTATAATCTATGAGTCATTAAAATTAGTTTTCCCGTGAATAGTAGAATAAGGAAAGTAAAATGTATTAAATGCACCTCAAGCATATTTTAATTTGAAAACAAAATTAAAATTCATTGAACAAATGACCATTTTGAATGTTTAATGGAATACTCCATGAACACTTCCAGTGATTTTTGGTAGTTTGTCACACAATTTTAATTAAAGTAATTTCCTTATGGGGCAATCATATAGCTCATACAATCCGAAATATGTATTTAAGACATCCTAGGCATATACTAATGCAAGCTTTTTATGTATGAATGACAAAAAAAGAGTTAACTAGTAGCGGTTATAGTGTCTTTGTGGGTAAAAGGAAGTTTGCCTACAGTTTTTACAGAAATAGTCACATGAACTTTGGCAAATATTATTTTGCAAATGCCACTCTTAAGAGCAGTACCACTGGCAGTAACCTGACATTTATAACTATTCTAAATAATGCAACAGAAGCATTTTCAAGGTTCATGTGCATCTTTTCATATGCAGACTTCTCAGTCCTCTTCAATAATTTAGACTTGTTTGGACACATCTTACTGAATCATGTCTTTTGAATCGAAAACATACATTATCTTGTGAGTCAGTCAAGCACTTGCAGAAAGTCATACTCTTGCCTCTCTGCTTTACCTGCCCCCTTCTGGTTTCATCCGGCCTCTCCTGCTGGTACGGATCAGGTGGTAGATCCTCGGTGGGTAAGCATGTAGGTGGACCGCATTGTTGTCTATGGTATGGAAGCTGGAGGTCAGCCGAGCCCGGGGCCCTTGTCAGCACCCAGCCAAAAAGCAGAGACCGGGATGGGATTATAAATGCATGTTTAATGATATCCGATGCCAGAACTGAAGAGGTGGCAGGTAAAAAGCCTAACATCCACCTTCCCCCGAGTGTTTCAGGGCAAGTTCCCATAGGGGAAGCGAGGGGGGGGGAAGCGGAAAGGGGCAGAGGGGTCCCGGCGATGTGCAGCGTCTGGAGTTTGAGAGCCTGTGGGGCTTGTGGTCTTGGTGAGTAGCTGCATTGCCGACCTCCGCAACAGAGCGGCCGGCGTTCTGACAGGGGCCTCAGAGCCACTCAAGCGGTGGTCAGGAAGATGTCCCAGCCTTTCTGGGGTGCAGCAGATCCATCTCTGCATTCCTGTGACCAGGCATGTAGGGTCAGGGCTGGGTTAAAACTCCCTTTGTTCTTTCCTGCTCAGCTCTTTCTTACACCAACATCTCAACCAGAACATAAGGTTAAACATATAGACTTCATTTATTGGTTACCCGGTCTACCAGTAATCATCTAAGGCTGTAAGTTGTTCAAATTGTTTGGTCTTATTTAAGTCGCTTGTGGTGGTTTGCCTATTCCACTCATGCAGGAATTTTCCTAGCTTGTCACTATCCTGTCTCCATAGCTACTCAGTTAACCAACGTGAATAGAGTTTTTTCATAAATTGGCCGATTCTATCCATTGTATCATATCCCTACCCACACAGAATTTTATTCTATATACATAACTTACTGAAGAAACATTTGCTGAATAACTATTAAATTTGAATTGCTACACCAAATGCAGTTCTCTGTACAATGCTCTAAGGTAAAAGTGATTGCGCTTCGGTCTGCCTTGTATTTTTGCTGCCAGCAGGTGAAGCAGAATGTACTCGCTACCATTTTATTAACATATATGGTTTGTCCTCATGTTCTCAAAGTAGAAGTTAAACAAACCATTCCAAAAATAAAATTCTGGAAAACGCTTTTTTCATTTGGTGGCAAGAGATGACCAGAATTCTCTAAAGCTCTGCAGCGCCTTTAATTATTCATCAAATGGCCGGTTTGACTCCCGCGGAGGCTGAAGGCCATGGCACTTTCATGGGGTATTTTGCCTCCCAGCTGCACTTTAGTGAATAAAAAAAGCCAGGAATACCAGCAACAGGGTTACCAGGGTTTGAAATGTCAAATTTAATTTCACAAATGACTCAAGAATTTCTGTATTTGGAGGGAAAGAGCGTTAAAGAGCTAAGCAACAGGAACTCTGTGTATATCTGGAGGTGATCTGTTTCCCTTTGGCAAAACAAGTACACTTCCCTCCACCTTTCAAACATTGGAGAAAATTTTAAATATTTAGAAAGCATGTTTGTGCAGATTTATATCAATTTTTAGAATATTGTATATGTCAATTTAAGAAATATTTTCACAACCTCTCCATGGAACATAATCAATTAAAATATGACATTCATAATTATAGTATATAAATCTTCTGTAATGGAAGGAAATGTTGACGTTTAATGCGACATACATATTTGCGATAGCTTAGAATAGATAACGCATGGCAGTTGGGTCACTAACATAACAATAACAGATAAAAGGCTATGTAGTGAGAAGGAAGAGATTCATTAGTCATCTCAAAATTTGTCTGTTATTGAGCACCGTAATAGAAAATATACCTTATGGTTTTTTCAAAACAAAATGTAGGAGTATAGTAAATGTCTACTGAATCACTCAATTTAAGACTCTAGCAATATCAAAAGTCTAATGCCAATTACAACTTACTGAACATATATCATTGGGGAGCTAACCTAATTTTCCAGCCCAGTCCAGACATTTTGCTACCTGGATCAGTGTTTTTCAGATATTGTTATGTATAAGGATAACTTGCAAAGCTTATTTAGATGCAAATGCCTGCATCCAGTCCCCAAAATTTTTGCTAATTTAGTGAAGACCAAAAACCTGCTTATACTGACTCTCCAAGAAATTCTGGCGAAGTTGACCCAAATGGGAGTCTTTTGGGCTGTTCAGTGAATATATGGTATTTCAAGGTATACAATGCCATCAATTTTTAGATGTCTCTTCCAGTACTTTAAGAAAGAAAAAAAATGTCAGTTATACAAATCTCCTTGATTATAAGATACATCTTAATTTTAGAGAAGTTAAAATGTGTTTATCTTGGAATCGTCATAATTCCATATCACTTATTTCTACCAAGCTTTTGACATCAGTTAGATGGCAGTTGATTCAAAATCAAACTTCTAATAAACCTCGATTCAATCAGTCTTATTTTATTTTTACTCTGTGCCAGAGTTTTCATATGCAACTCTTCCAATTATCTTTTGCTATGCAAGAAAGCCGTGCCCAAACAGGATGTTTAAGCGATAATTTATTATTATTTTACTTGGTTCTGTGGCTTGTTTGGGCTCAGCTGGGTAATTCTTTTGGACGTCTCATGCAGTTCCCGTCAAATACTGGCTTAAGTGGTATTCGAAATGAGGTTCAACTGAGCTAAGCTTCCAAGATTGCTCACTCACAAGACTGACAGTTGCTGCTGGCTATTGGCTTAAAATTCAGCTGGGGAGTTTCAATTTGGGTGCCTTCATTGGCCTCTTGATGTCGCTTGGTTTCATTGCGTGGATCCGGTTTTCTGAGGGGGAGCATTCACAGGGGTGAGTGTGCCAAGAAGCTCAGTCTGAAGCTATAAGGCTTCTTCTGACCCAACCTCTGGTCATTGTGACCGAGTATCACCTCCCCGGCATTGTGTCGGTCAAGAGTGAGCCACAGTCATCTTAGAGTCAAAGGGAAGGGACTACTTAGGTCATGGCTACCGTGAGGTATGGTAGGGCATCGTCTTTGGAGACACAGAAGCTTTATGCGATATTTAATTTAATCTCCGTGACAAATTCTAGAAGATACTGCCTTAGCCAAATAGAGCTGATTCTTCTGATAACACAGAAACTGATACATTTTAAGAATGGCAAGCTCTTCATACAGTCTTTTGGCTTAGTCACTGACAAATTAGTTCCTGAAAAGGTTCCTCATTCTACAGTTACCTGTTTAAAGGAAGACATTTGCTATCTCAAGTTCATTTGGTCAGGAAAAAATCTGGAATGCAGAACAGTTACTCTGGGCCCCCCCAGAATTTCTCCATAGTTATGTCACATGTTCTCATTCTTTCCTCCTGCTTCCTCTCCAAATGTCAACACTGGGGGAAACAAAATCAAGGGTCAATTTTTAAATAAATTAGCTTGCTTGATTGTGAAACCATAAAAGATACCTAAACGGCATATCAAACGATTACTGCGGAGCTGCTGTGTATCAAGCCGATACTGTGCTAAGTGTTTTATGTTTCCTATCTAATTAAATTTCCACAAAAAGACAGTGATGCAGCATTATTATACGCATTTTCGTGAGGAAATTGAAGTTAAAGCTAAAAATGCGTTAAAGAATTATATGTCTACAAGGAAACTTCTGTACATTTATCTCATAATGGGTATTTGAGTTTTGCCTCAGTTGATACTGAGCTATTCTTTCTCCCAGTAATTACTCAACAGTTTCAGTTGCTTCCTAAGGCAGTTCCTGATTTATGATAATACATTGTTATTGTCAGATTAGAAGGGGAGACTTGTCTTCCCACTGCTACTGTGGCAGGGAAAATGTATGCGGCTCCCTCAATGCTGTGTCAGGCTGTCTCGATAATCTTAAAAGAGGAGGCAGAATTTTGCTGTGTTTTGTGCTGCTTAAGAACAGATTTTGATATGCTAACATTCCATTCTTACCTGTTCTGATGCTGGTAGCAATATATTGTTGCAATCTTAAAAACAATATTACATGTCGATATTATGGGATTTATGGTGAAATGTAAGAGCTTTCTCCCAAAGTTGGTACTATCTAGAAAATCAAAGACTAATCAGTAAATGAATGCCACAAGTTCTTACACTATGTTTTTGTGGATTTTCCCTACATTTGTTTGCTTCTCGTGGCAACCTGGGGGGTAAGAGAAAAGTTGTTGCATTTGGATGGACTGTCCTACAGAATTGGGTGTGTGATTTTAGGATAAGAGTTGGCCTTTTTAAGCTAATTGCTGCAATGAACTCAGTTCTCTCCCATGAGTGTCAGTTTGTCTTACAAGTATGCTGAACTCTTTTACACATTGGTCAATACAAGTAAATCAGGTGGTCAACCCTGATTCATTCCGTCTCTCTCATTCTCTCTCCCCCTCTCTCTCTCTCTCTCTCTCTCTCTCTGCTAACCAGTGACACCTTATCACATTCTCAGTGTTGTTTTAGGGGCTAAGGGAAAAAAAAAATCTAGTCCCAATCTTAAAAGTAACTACCCGTAAGCAACTGACTTAGAATTATGAGATATTTATGTGCATGTCCTCATTCAGCAAATCCTGTGCCTATGCACAGCCACCATGTGGAGAAGTGATCACCTTGGCCACCAAATGACTTGCTGTCTAGGGGACATACAGACATGTAAGCAATCAAATGATGGGAGGTAAGTACTATGATATGGAAGGAAGAAGCACTGGGGTATCTCCCCCAGCATTTGAGGTCTGGTGAAGCCTTCCCAGAGGAAGTTCTTCCCAAAGCCCAACCTGCTAGGAAAGTAATAATTGACCCAGGAAAAGGGGTTAGCCAGGGGAACCAGTTATACAAAGACGCACCGGTGGGTGAGGGAGACCGTGAGCTGGTCAGCCTGGCTGTCACCTGCCAAGTGGAAGTGCCAGTGGGAGTTCACCTGGTACTCTTAGCAAGGGCTGCGCATGAGCTCTGCTAAGTGTTCTAAACTTTACTGCGAAGACAAGGAGTGCCAATGGAGGCTTTCTTAAGTGAGGGAAGAACAACAGGACTTTGCAATGAATAAATACATGAGTCCCTCAAAAGGTAACTTGGAGAGTACAATGCGTGGCGAGAAAGACAATGACCAGAGGCAATGCAGGCTTGGAAAGTGCTTTCTGTCCATTTAGCTGATGACCCGGCTGAGTGCTGAAGGAGCAGAGCTATCCCTTCCTTCATTAATTCAGCAGAAGTTTATCATGTCCCTGCTCTCCGTCAAATTCCTTTTAAGTCATTGGGAGGTATAGCAGCACAGCAGACAATGCCTTTCACCTTATGAAGTGTGTGTACATACCATAATATATGTCTGGTATCACTTACGCTGTGGAAGATAAAACATGATAAAGAGATGGAGAATGAGGGGACGAAGGTGTTCTTATTTTATATAGGGTGGTGCGATAAATATACATGTCTCGTCCGTCTCTTTTCTCTGGATGCTGCTGATCTGAGAAAAAATCATACTGTTTCTTTACCCACTCATCAGTGTTCCCACGGTGACTTATCGTGTTGGGCACGCCCTGTGAGACTGGCAGTGTTGCCGTGCGTGCAGAGGCAGGAAAGACTAATCAAAAAGTGCCTGGTAGACCATGTGAAAGGTTAAAGGTTTGGTTGTTTCCCCTGTGGATAACGGGGTCCACTGTGCTGGTTTAATTAAGAATTCCATGTGATCAGATTTGTATTTTTAAAAGAACCTTCTGATTGTAGGGAGAATGAACTGATTAACAGATCAGAATGAGTTTCCTTCAACCTAAAAGAAAAGAACAGATTTTGCCTTGCTTAGCTATTAGTAATAATGGCTAAATTCCTTTCCATTCATGGACAAGTAATAATTTTATACTGTGAAATGAAGGGTTTTCTTCCCCTAAGTAGAAAAAAATGCTTGGGTTAAAATAGAACCTCATATTTTTAAAATTTGTAATCACCCAATCTTTTGAATTCCTGACATTTGTTTTTAGACCCATAAACAAATTTCTTATGAGTGTACATTTTCCTCTTTAGTGCTGAACTTACTCTTTCATGAAGGCTGAGATGCGAATGTGAGAAAAGGTGAACTTACCAAAAAAAATCTTAAAGTGTCCTTATCTATTGACTGGGGACCTTTTGTCTCTAAGAGAGGGCACTATTGGTTTTTTATCTATGAGAATTGATTGACAGAAAACACTGATTTTATTAAGACAACACAGCAGACACGTTTTTGTTTTCATTACTGAAGATAATTTTTATTAACATTTTATACAAGTGTAATGTTAAAATATTTGTTTGTATAATGCTATTTAAGGGAATATTTTAATACAGCTTTGGCCATATTAAAAATGTCTCACGCCATGTTGCTCAGATGACATGTTTATGAATAAGGCTTCAGAGCTCCATATGCACAGTTATGAAATATGAAGTCTTTCTCCAAATACTAAGAATACAGCTCATTCTACATTTGCTGGGTTATAGTGTGAACATTTATCTGCATCTCCATATCCCAAGATTTGCAAATGAGATGAATTCTGCTGCAGCCTGCCGCCAAGTATAAACAGCTGGCTCTCTTTGGCGGGCAGATTCATCTGAGCGTTTACTGCAGCCCTTCCTCCAGGAGCCTTTTATCATCAGAATTTAGGGAGGGACAGTTACTTGGCATGTTTCAAGTATAGTATTCTCTAAGGTCTTACAGCCCATGGATTCTCTTGATAACTATAATGATAAGAGGCATGGAAAGGACAAGATATTAATATTAAGCATTGTGAATGAAATTTTATGAACCTGTAAGGGGGACATTTCAGGGAAACACTCTGAAATTTTAACTAGGCAATTTAATATTGTGAAATTATCTTAAACTTCTTCCAAATGGAATATAATTTAGTCAGTGCAGTTTTGAGCAGCCACAGTGTATCCAAATACAGAGTAGAAGTGAGGAAGGGTTTTCCTATCAATAGGATGTAAAATACAAATAAAATAACCAAGTATATTTCCCTGGACCCCAGCAATCCATATGTGGGGCACACTTCTGCCATTCTTCCATGTAGGTCTCATGTTCATTGATTTATATTCATAAAGTCATAAATAAAAACATGGTAAATAAGAAATCTGGGCAAATTTTGGAAGGAAGTTCTATGAACAACTATAAGAACAAGAGAAGTCAGTGCTGACTACCTCTCATTGTATGTTGGAGATGTTATGTAACACTTGGCTTTAGGCTCTGCTCATCTCTTTGTTGTTCCAAGGTCAAGGCCAATGCTGACCAATAGAATGTTCTATAATAAGGGAAGTGTTCTGTATGTGTGGTACCCATTAGGGTGGTCACGAGCTGCCTGTGGCTTTGAGCACATGAGATGTGGCTGCTGCGAGTTAGGAAATATATTTTAAATTTTATTTCATTTAAATCCATAGAAATAAATTTAAACAGACACATGGAACCATCGCATCGACCATGCATGTCTAGGCCCTGCGAGGGTCTTCTTCTCTGTAACTATAGGACATAGGACAGCCATGTCAGCCCAGGCTCCGTGGGCAGGCTGGGACCTGTGCAAAGCAGCCGTTTCCGATGGCACTGCCTGTCGTCTGAGGGTGGTGTCAAGCTGCCTTGGAAGACCAACACACTGATCGTCATGAACGCTCACTCGGCGGTAGTGGTTAGCCTAGATGAGGAGATTATGTTAGCTGCTCAAGTGAGTAATACCCTTTATCGTAACTGGAAACTAAATATGTCACAGGAAAGCTATGGCTGGAGGGAAGAAACTGCCTCGTGATCTTACAGGTGTCACTTGATGATATTTCCAAATGTTTGTTTTTCTACCGAACATTGTAAATTATTTATCTTACTGCAAAGACTTTAAAAAGGTTGAGCCTTACATTTATTTTAATTCTAAACAGTTAACCCATGTAGTAAAGGATTTTATTATTATGTTGATAGTTTTTTCTACATCAAAGCAACTTAAATGGAAATTAACTTTCTGAAATATGTATATTAAGAAAACACACACACACACAATCAAAAAACAGCAGACACTGAAAACTGTACAGGGGAGATAAGATTCTCTTACAGATCATAATTGTTGAAACATACTTAAGATACTTATCGGTAATAAAACTAAAGATAAATGCTGATATTTACTTGCTATATCCTACATGCCTGACACTATAAGTGGTTTACTTGGGCTATATCCTTTAATAAATCTACAAAATGAGTGCAGTCATTTCCATTTTGCAGATAAAGATGCGGAGACCTGGAGAGATGAAGTAATTAATTCTGCTTAATTCCCGTAGCACATGAGTCGGGTAGCTGGAATCCGGAGCTAGGTTTATGTGCATCTTTTCTTTTTTTTTTTTTTTTTTACCATTGATTGGAAACTTCAGAAGCTCTGAAATGATTTCATGTGGTGTCATAGATTGTTGGAATGAAAATTTTCTGTAGACAAAGAATGACTTTTCCCATTTGTGTCAACAAATTGATGACAGAAAACCTAAAATCAAATACATAGACATTTACACACATTATTAGGCACCTTAATGATAAAATATGCGGTACCGTATTTTTGGCATGTATCGTTTGAGCATAACACACCGGGCTTGGGACAATGAAGTCAATTATGTGACTGCAACTGTGATAGCGGAAAATCTGCCCGGCCCAGGAGAATGTCTGGGCTGCCGCCGTCACTTCAGGGTCTGATTTGCCTCTGAGAGCCAGTGGCTATTGTGTCCCCACGCGCCAGCTTGGCCAGGTGCACGGCTACTTCTCTGAAGTCATATAGGGCTGCTTCCAGGGGAATTGAAAAAAGTGTTTCCTCTATTCCTTTTTTCAAGAAGTCATTACCAGTGGCCTTTGGGGGAGAGTCACCGAGGCTTCGTGAAAAGTCTGAGGCCGTTGTTTACTTTCCATACACCAAGCCCGGGTCTGAAGGAGCAGGTAATCAGACCTTTGCCAGTGAAGAGGAAGTTTCATTGTGACTCTCAGCCAATTTAAAAACTATAGACCTGAGCTCAAAATCTGGGTTTCGTTGTAGATGGTCTCGTTTTCCATCTATTTGGGGTTTTTATTCTGCTGCTAACATGGGTCTTAGTCTAATACATATATAATATAACCACGGTAATATCTTCTTTTTTACTTCAATGCTGTTCCAGTGAGCATTCACTTCTGGTTATTTTATAATTAAAACAGGGTAATATTAGAAGGAGTTTGGGTATATATTTGAAACAGAGCTAAAGAGAGAAGAGTGATGAATCAACTTTTTTTCCTTCTTGGGAACATGTATACAACACATTTTTAAATATATTTTCTTTTGGACAAGGGGAGGCAAATGACACTTGTGTTGATATATTGAAAATTGCTCTAGACTTTGATTCAGTTCACATGGGTTCTAGTTTTGGTCTTAAATTTGGGCCTGCTACATGCTAACTGTATCATTTTGGGTAAATTACTTAATCTCTCTGACTCTCTGTTTACTTCTCTATAAATAGGGGGTCTGAACAATCACTGTGGTAAAGATCAAATGAAACACTAAACTTGAAAAGAAACTGTAAAACCAGAAATGTGAAAATGTATAATTATTTTTTGATTTAGTAATAGGAGAGGAATGTCAGACTTTCATGAAACAAATCTTACATTCAGTGTTTTTGTTTTAAAAATTTATTTATAGTTCTTACCATCGAGCACATGAATTGGCCTGTGTGTCTAACTTCTTCAATTATGAAAACATTTACAGCAGATATTGAAAGAGTGATGTTATTTAACATCAGGCTGGTTTATTTCAACAGTTGAGATACTGCAAAATTAAATTTTGTGAAAAACTCAAACTGAAACCTGTTTTACCTAGATTATTATACAAAAGTATAATTTGGTTGGCGTAAGATGTCATTAGTGATTTTATCCATGATTTTAATCTAAAGGATTAGCAAGGGAGAAGGTTCCTAACATGGGTAGATTTACATCGATATTTATTTAACTTTTCCTTATTGATTTAATATGCATTTGAAAGACAGGGACTAATCCTATCAATGTCACACATGAAGATGTTCAGAGAGTGTTTTCAGCATTACAAGTAGGAATGTGAAGGTTCTCAAAAGGCTATACTGAAGCTTGAAAAACTTCCATTTGCTTTTATATACCAACACCAATTGTAAGTCTGAAAGTAGATCGACTTAATATGTTGTGCTGCCCGAGAAGATGTACGTGGTATATGTACGATGCTAGGTTCTACCCCACCCCTTTCCTTAAGAATTTGGAAATAGAAAACTCAGGTTGATTAAGAGCAGAGGCAGACTGGTTCTCACCTTGAAGGCAATCTTGACTGAATGGATTAATCAAAGAGGGAAAAGTGCCAAAATAAATAATTCTAGGGGAGCCCTAGCTGATGTGGCTCAGTAGATCGAGTGCTGGCTTGTGAACCAAAGGGTCACCAGTTCGCTTCCCAGTCAGGGTGCATGCCTGGGTTGCAGGTCAGGACCCCAGTAGGGGGTGTGTGAGAGGCAACCACACACTGATGTTTCTCTCCCTCTCTTTCTCTTTCCCTTTCTCTCTCTCTAAAAATAAATAAATAAAAATATTTAAAAAATAATTCTGGGGGAAAGAGAGAGACAGAGAGAGAGACAGAGAGACAGAGTTGAGGTCAGCTGCTCAGCTGGTGTTCTAGCTTATACCTTCTGTCACTTGCGAGTATTGTTTTCAGGAGGAATCTTTAGCTTTGGGGCACTGGAGAGATCTAGTTTCAGAAAACTTAAGACCAGCATCTGAACTGAACATGGTGAAATTACCAAGTTGATGTCGTTGTGTGAGGTCCTTTGGTGGGCAGTCATTTGACCTTCCTCGGACTATTTTAACTTGTTGATATGTTTTTGAAAACCAATGACGTAAGTTATATACCATTTTCATCCAAAATCAATGTGTGTGTATGTGCGCGCGCATGTGTGTGTGTGTGTGTGTGAGAGAGAGAGAGAGAGAGAGAGAGAGAGAGAGAGAGAACTGACATCTTCAATTGCTATGGTTCTCTCACTCATATTTGTGCCACGTTTCTGAAGGGCAAGTTTCAACATTTATTTTGTTCTCTCCACTGTCAGTAACCTAATTTTGGCTACCCCCCCCTCCGTGATAGCTGCATGGTCTCAATATCCTTTCAATGCCTTCTATTCAACCAGAAAATTAGTGCTGGAGTACTACTTTAATTCTATATTATCAATTATGTGCTAGGATTTTTGTATTGATAGTCTGAGTGAACCTGAATATACAATACAACGGAGGGTGGGGATGGAGACAGAGAAGAAATACCAAAATATGAAATGCATTTGTGTATTTTTTATAGGAGGACAGAGCATATATTAGAGACCATTAGTTGAGTCAGTGGGATGAATTTTTTTCTATCATTATTGGTCAGTTTTGCAAGCCATACATTTTTAGTATTTTACATTTTGATCAGCTAATCCCTGGATTTTATGTTATTGATAACTAGGTAGCAGAGTCTAAGGAAAGATGGTGTTTTTGAAGTTCAGGTGCAGACTTTAAGATTAGTTTGTGATTTCCCTGATATATATGTTTCTGATATGACCTGATTCTGTGTCATTAATTCAGCTATTACTTTTATATTTATAAAAGTTAAGTCTATATATTTTAATCTATGAAAGTTGGATATAATTTTTTTATCATGTCCATAACTCTATGTTGAAATATACTTTTTAGGTGTGGCTCTTTATAGATTTTGAACTTCTTCAGGACAGGAACCTCATTTATCCATTGTTGTATCCTCTATGTTTAGCATAGTACCTAGAAGATAAATCAACACATATTTACTAAAATTATCAGTTATATCTACCAGTTTTTTATTTTATTCTCAAAATCAACCAGGTTAGTATAGACTCATCTGTTAATTAAAAAAATTAACATTCTCTTTCAGATCTCCCTAATTCAATGAATGAGAGACATCTTTGCTATTAAGATGTTTCCACTTGGCTGACTAAGAAATGTAAATGAGTTTAGGATGGGGTACTGGTGAATTTGAAAAAATTCCAGTAGACAGACAGGAGGGGCTGCATAGATCTCTTGGGGGGAAGATAACCAGAGGTAGGTGAACTTCCAAACGGGAGGTAACACTGGAGCTCAGGTTTGAAATCGGACGCGTTACCCCTTGACAAGGTGGTGATCATTTGTGGGAAGGGCAGGCACAGTGCTGAGAACCCAGGTTGTCGGCAGTGACGTGGTAAGCGGCGGATAAGGCTCTTCCATGTGTAGGGAACC
>PVJD01015650.1:0-24075 GCA_004026545.1 Mormoops blainvillei
CCCTCTGATCACTGTCAGTTTGTTCTTTATTTCTAAGTCTCTTGTTCTGTTTTGCTCATTTGTTTGTTTTGTTGATTAGGTTCCGCTTATAGGGGAGATCATATGGTATCTACCTTTCACTACCTGGCTTTTTTCACTTAGCATAATGCTCTCCAGTTCCATCCACGCTGTAGCAAAGGGTAGGAGTTCTTTCTTTATTCTGTGTAACATTCCATTGTGTAAATGTACCACAGCTTTTTGATACACTCACCTACTGATGGGCACTTAGGCTGTTTCCAGCATTTGGCTATTATAAATTGTACTGCTACGATCATTACGGTGCATAGGTTGTTATGAATGGGTGATTCAGGATTCTTAGGACATAGTCCCAGCAGTGGGATTACTAGATCTAAAGGCACTTCTATCTTTAGTTTTTTGAGTAAATTCCATACTGTTTTTCACCATGGTTGCACCAGTCTGCATTCCCAAGAGTGTACTAGGGTTTCTTTTTCTCCACCTCTCCAGCACTTATTTGTTGATTTATTAATGATGACCATTTTGACTGATGTGAAGTGGTATCTCATTGTGGTCTTAATTTGCATTTCTCTAATGGTTAGTAATGTTGTGCATTATTTCATGTGTCATGGGCCCTCTGTATGTCCTCCTTGGAGAAGCTCAGGTCCTTTGCCCATTTTTTAATTGGATTACTTGTCTTCCTGAGGTTGAGTCGTATGAGTTTTTAAAATACTTTGGAGATCAAACCCTTGTCCAAGGTATCATTGGCAAATATGTTTTCCCATATGGTTGGTTCCCTTCCATTTCACTGATATTTTCTTTAGCTGTGCAGAACCTTTTTAGTTTGATGTAGTCCTATTTGTTTATTCTTTCCTTTATATCCCTTGCTCTTGGGGACATATTGATGAAAATATTGCTGCATGGGATATCTGAAATTTTCCTGCCTATGTTTTCCTCTAGGAATTTCATGGTGTCACAATTTATATTTAAGTCTTTTATCCATCTTGAGTTTATTTTGGTATATTGTGTAATTTGGTGGTCTAGTTTCATTTTTTTGTAATACAGATCCTTTAAAGACATGTTTTCTTTTTTTGAAAATAGGAAATATAGAGTTAAGCAAGGTTAATCATAGTAAGAAATGACAGTGGATAACTCTTTTCAGATTGAAACTAGATAAAGCCTGAATGAGATTTCTCTTCATGAATCTCTTTAAAACTTGTTCTGAAAATTTTTCCAGGACAAGCATTACAAGTATGTTGGTCAATTCTCTTGGAATAGAGTAGATTTATAGCTTCTCAGCATGACTACATTGAAGGAACAACACTCAGCTGAACATGTACATTTTCATATGCTCATTTAATCATCATTAAAATAATAAAACCAATGAAATTTAATGAAAAATGCCCAACATGTTAAATAATACCTGAACACATTTCACATTCACCTTGATCACTGCTATTTAAAAACTATCATAGTCATACAAAAATGCAAAAAGAAACTTCCAATAAAATGAAAGAATTAGAGATTTATTTTTTCTTCCTGAAAATTTTGATTAACAGTTATGAGTGTTTATATAATAAAACAAATTAAGAACTTAATTACTTTGTAGTCCTGAAGAAGAATCCTATGAGGAATAAGAAGTGGAGATGTGATAAGTATGTTATTCTGGCCCATGTGTAGAGTGACATCAAGATATAATAGCACACAAACAAACTGGAGTCTAAAGACTGGCTTTCAGAATTCTACCTCTTTAGAGTTATCTGGGGTTGATCTATCAAGATTCTGTGTATGGAAAATAAGATAATTAGAATCACTTCACAGAGTTTTTAGAGCCTTGCTCCTCAAAGTGTGGTCCATGGACCACCAGTATCAGCATCACCTGAAGTTTATTGGAAATGCAAAATTTCAGGCTCCAAGACAGTCCTCCAGAATCAGAGTATCTGAGGGTAGAGCCTACCAGCCTGTGTTTTCACAACCTTTCCAGATGACTCCCATGCATGCTAAAGTTTGAGCAGCACTGCTTTAGAAAACTAAATGAATCAGATAATTGCAAATACCGCCTTCCACAAATTCAATATTATTATGTTAATCATGTACAATGAAAAGTTAGCCACTCAAAGTGTAGGACTGGGAACAATCAGTATTCTCCTAATTTTGGAAAATTTTCCTTCACTTTTTTTTACTTAGCATTATCTGTACTTGGACAAGAACACTAAACATTTCATAGACAAGGATTCTTCCTGTTTAATTTCATAAATATTTATTGAGTCCTTCCTGTGGCCCAGGCCTTGCTTTATATGCTGGGGGTTCAGCAATAAAGATCTACAAGGCTTCAACCTTCAGGGAATTTCTAGGCTACCAGGAAAGATAGTCAATAAACCAATCATAGCAGGTATAGAGAGGGTTGCAAAAGAGGGTTCACTAGTTACTGTAAAAGCATTTAAATTTAGGTTCTTCCCTATGAGTTAGTGGATAGACATTAGATGGTGAATAAACCCTGGGACATTGTTTACATTTGGGAGACATACATATTCACATTTTATTGTTCTGGAGAGATAGTTTTCAAAAAATTTTTTTGCCATCCAAATATTTAAGGACCCTGTGGAGATCAATGTTACAGGCCAATTTATTATCCCAATGTTTGAAGGTATTATTTTTATTTAAAGGTCCCTTTTTCCCCTTCTCCCCCAAGAATGTTTCCTTTGGACTGAATTAACCAAGTATAGATTCAAAAAGCTGTTCACTGTGCAGCATAGAGCTATCCCTTCATAATTCTGTGAAAAATTGCAGGCAGGTTTTTTTTTCCAGACATGGACTCAGTCAGGAGCACAGCTGCACTGCTTTATTACAAGATATGGATGTAGATAAAATGTCCTAAGATGAGCTCTTAAAAGGACCTTCCCTGACATTTGTTCAACATTTATTTCACAGTTCTTGGAGATGAATGAGCAGTTCTGGGGGTGGAAGCTTAAAACCTGCAAGTTGATTAAAAGCTGTGCTCAAATCCAGATCAATTAATAACAGAGTCCCCATAGGGTTAATATTAAGAGTTGGCGTTATTATGTTTTTTGTCTTCATTTCAAGGTTTCTGCAAGTAGATTAATCAGCCCTTATGCATTCATTCTACCACCAGAACAACAATTCATTTTGATTATTATGTTACAAATACCAGCGACATTCAATAGACCTTGGAGAGAAATTTTTATGAGTTTGGGCAAATATCCACCAAAGCACATGAGACAGATCAGATAGTAACAGCAGCTGCAGGCCCTGGAACTCACAGGCTCAGTGCTTCAACCACGCTCCCTGAGATGGAATGTCAGCCTGGTGATTTAATTCACCATCATTACCTAAACCAATCCAGGGTAAAGGCAAATATAACACATGTGTTTAAAATATTGGTACTCATATCATTTTTTAATGCAGTCCTAGTTGTTTAAAGAGCAGATGTCAAAGAACTTTTAAATTAACTCCTAGATGTCAATAGTAAGTTAGTAAGTGGAACATAACCTAACTCTCTTCAAAGGCCATGGGACTTCTAATAACCCCCAACAGGCAATAAGACTTATTTTTTTATTTTCTCACAAAAATATCATACTCCTGTCTCAATGGGCCTCAACTTACCACAGTTGCTTGAGGGTGAGGCAAATTTTAAGTGATGTCTCAGCTGGTGGTGGTTTGATCAATGTCTTAATCAACTCAAGGATCATATCAATTTTTATCATGTCTTCTCTGTGTTTCAAATGGAAGAATCAAGAGCGGTGGCCTTTGCAGTTTGTGTGGTTTGGACATCCCTGCTTCCCCCAGTGGTTCAAGCTGTAAATCTGAACTAATCGCCACCCGTGCCTCCCCCCGACTTCCCCTGTCATTCTCACTGTGTTAGCTCTGGTGTTTTATGAGGAAGAAGATATAGAGGAAGTAGTATATTGTCTTTTTTCAACAGTCTGTGTTGGAGTTCTTAACTGGCATCTTTCCTCCACTTACCCTTGGTCTTCTGGAGTGTCTTTTTGTTCACCAATATATCTGTATTTATAGAAACATGGAAGAAAAGCCAGGCCACCTCCTTCCTGCTATGGATGCTACAGATCCTCCTCCATCACGGCCCAGAGCTATGTAGGGTTTCTTCTCCTGCTTCCTCCTTTCCTTTTCCACCTGTTTCTGAGAGAAACACAAATGTCCATAGTGCTCCAGTGAGAGGAAGAGAAATGGGACAGGGAAGGGATTTGGCACTGAGCAAGATGGCTGCCTTCTCACCTGGTTTCAATACCTGTTCCAAGGTACCCTGATTTCTGTTGAGTTGGCCTGGAAGCAGCTACACACTTACAAAGAATTCCCAATACTGCACTTTCAGGAGGAAAAGGGGACCTATGATAGATTTGTTTGTAGTCAGCTAATATTAATCACAGGCAAATCTGAGCATCATCAGAATTATCCCAATAACAACTATTGCCAAGCAGGACAACTGGCAACAAAGCACAGATAATTGGAAGTAAACTCCCCTAAACAGATCATTTTTCTAAACCTGTTATTACTCTGAGGTTTGCATGGGCATATTCTTTACCAGCCAATCTCCTTCTACTAAGAAGGGTAGGTGTGGCCTAAAGAAAACAGCCACAGACTCAAGGTCTCACGGCAGTAGCATGGAAGCCAAACATCAGGAGCCTGGCTCTTCCCAGGTGAGACACTCACAGCTCAGCTGTTTCATGACAACCACAGACACCTGGCAAGCAGTCACAATGTGGGATGAGGAACCACTGTCCTATCCTCCTGAAGTGAAATTTCTAGAAAGAACACATAATGGGAATTTTTTTAAAAATCAGGTTGTATGAAGACTGTCAGCAGAATAAGGCTCACTCCATCTATCATCTATCTATCTATCTATCTATCTATCTATCTATCTATCCATCCATCCATCCATTTATCTACCATCTCCCTTTTCTTTTTGTAGCACTGAGGAAACACATGGCTCACATCAATCCTACTCTTTAGCAGTTAGGAGTTGCTGAATGTACATAGGAAACACTATGTATTTTGTCAGTATAACATCTATAAACTGTAAAGTTAGCCTGTTGGCATCCATATCCAAGACAGCCAGTAGGCCAGGCTTCTTCCCACCCTGCCAGATTTTCATGGTTTCTGTTACATGTGAGCCAAGGGAAAGCAGAGCCACACAATTAAATCTGCCAGGTGAGTAGGGGAAAATGTCCATGTGTGTTGATCGACATAATATGAAATGACTTTCTACAAATCTAAATCAAAATGCATCCTCATTAAAGAATTTGCTCTAATGGGTAAATTTTTTTTCATAAAAATCTTACATAATTATGAAGATCAATTAATTCCATATACAAGGAACAAACACCTTTATTGAAAACAACACAATTATCCAAGATTTGCAGTGTTGTACACATTTGGTGATAAACTTATGTTGCTGTATATAATGAGCTCCCATGCTCTGGGAAGTGATTTGTTTTCAAAATGCTAAAGGTCCTCAGAAAGCTCTCTCCTGTGTCCGAAGTCTCAGCCAGCTCCATATTTGGTAGGAGGCCATCGTGTCTCTAGAAGGTGTTGGTGAAGCTAAGGGTACTTGGGAGCAGAAACCAAGTAGTGAGTGATGCACATGAGCTGGGGCTCCAGTTGTTAGGCAAAGAGAAAGGTCTCTGAAGGGAGTTTACAGGTGAATTTGGAGGAGGGTTTTCAAGGAGACAGGTGGACCTGCATAGGCTGTCTGGGAGATGACCCTGGGTGGTCAAGACAGAGTAGGATTACTAGTATAGGCCACTTCCTGGCAGCTTCTCTCTTCAGCTTCCTTTCCATGACCCTGTGTCCAACTTCCCATATCTCTTATAGTCTGTTAGCTGCACTGCTCAAAATCCTCCAGAAATACACCAATAAATAGCTGCAGATGTAAAGAGGCTCATGTCTCCATTTCACTGCCTTTTTACTTTTCTTTCTACCAGAAATGTTAACTGAAATTAAATCTTTCCCCCAAAGAACTCAGAGTTATAAGAGGATGCTATACTAAGTGATGGAAAATCAATCACTGAGATGGAACGATCCACCTTCAGTAATCACAGCGAACACTTGGGAGTCTGGGTTAGCACTCTTTTTCATTTTCCATATTCAGATTGTAGAGCAAGAGCAGAAAGCTCTGGTCTGCCTTCCATTTGACGTTGACATGGAGATAGTACAATATAATATAATGTATCCTGGATTCAAAGGCAGGAAAAAATGTTTTTTATCCTCACTCGAGGACATATTTTCCATTGATTTTTAGAGAGAGAGGAGGAGAAAGAGACAGAGAGAAACATGGATATGAGAGAGAAGCATCAATTTGTTGCCTCCAGTATAGGTCAGGACCAGGGATTGGCACCTAGACCAGGGATCCGATGTGTCTGGATGGGGCGTTGCATGCACCTGTGCCAGGAACGGGGCTTGAACCAACAATGTAGGTATGTGCCCTGATCAGGAATTTAACCTGCAAACTTTTGGTTACAGGATGAACTGAGTCACAACAAACCACAGAGGCAGAAGAGTTAAAACGTAGTTTTGAACCCAGTAGTTTGCAGTGCTGTGACTTTGGAAAAGGCAACTAACTAACCTGTCGAAGGCTCAGCCTCCACATGTTTAAAGTGGATTTAATAATACAGGCCTTGTAGTGTTCTGCTAACACTTTACTGAGATTAACTGCTTCAAAAGCACTGTGTCAATAAAAGTTTTAATTGCTCCTTTTTTAGATCTGCCCTGAATGGCCTTGGGCGAGACCTGGCTGTGCCACTCACTGACTCACCTCACAGCCTTGCTCTCACATTTTCAGGGCAGGCCAGTCCAACTGCCACTCCAGCACCTGCACTTCCTTGCCCAAGGCCTTTCTCTGACTGCTGGAGCCTACCTTGTCACCTGTGCAGTATGCAGAAAGTGCTAGAAGCAATTCATCATTCCCACCAAGCAGCCTTCAAGCAACAACAAATGGAAACTTGTGTAATACACTAGCTCCCTTGCCCCTGAGTAGGACTGCCCTGGGTGCCAATCTACATAGGTTTCACAATTCTCCAGGGCCTTAAGCTCCAACTGCCCGTGGTAGAAGGTACTTGATAGCAGCCTTTATTGGCTTCCCTGTCTTGCTTTGCCAACTCCCAGCAGTGTTTCCTGGTAATCTCCTGAGTGTTCTGTTGACACTGGAGTTTTTGTCTCGGGATCTGCTTCTGGGAAAACACAACCTAAGACACCATCTGTGCTAGGATTCTACAAAGGGCCGCAGTGAGAAAGCTAACGGTTCCCCTTTGGCACCTGCAGTAAACCTACTAATCTTTGGACATCCACTTAGTCATTGGTGGATAAATGTAGTCACATTTATCTAAACACAGTTTTCCTTTAATACACAATTTAACCAACCTAAGCAGCTTTGCTTGGTAAGTAACACATACTCCCTTCCGTTCTTTTCTACAAATCTCTCTGCACATATGCATGATGTTTACACCATATCATCCTTTAAAAAAAAAAAATGTTTATCGAACACCTGACATCTGCTGGTGGAGAGAGGACTGAATTGGAAATCAGAGGGCCTTGGTGTTAAGTGTAGAATACTTTCGCATGAGAAAAGTTCAACAGCAACATTTCTGTCTGGAGAGGTGTACCTTACACTGAAATAACCCAAACTGATATGTTAAAGATGTTTTTTCTGTATCCTTGGGGAAAACAGGAAAGGCAAGACCCCAGGGTCTCCAAATACTATTTATGTAGGTAATGTCCAGTTAAAAGAAAATCCAGGGTAAAAGGAGAAATCCTGGGCAGGAGACAATACATAGGTTTAATGTGCATGAGGAAGGAGAGATAAAGAAAAGTTGCTGATCAAACTGCATTGCTCTCAGGAAAGCTCAGATCAGCTTTGCCATGAATCTGTATTTTGTGGGTGTCAAGAGTTTTCTCAACATCAACACTGGAAACTCCATTAGGCCAGACAGAAGAACTTCTCTTTGTTATGTCTAGCTATCCAGCTAAATTATTATCCATCCATCCATCCATCCATCCTGTATGCCTTCTATTGCTTCTTTAAGTCCTTATTCATCAAAGGAAGGATTTCCATTCTTCCTTCCAGTCCTTTCTCCATAGCTTTTTCTATTCACCCTCCCAACCCCCCTTCCAGTATCCCTTCATCCTCTCCTTTCCCATTTCACTATTTTTCCATCACTTTTTTAACCCCTGTTTTCAGCTAGGCTTCTTTATTTCCTTTTTTCTTTCAATCATTAAGAGTGGTACTGGGACATAATAGTTAAATGTCACACTCTGGAGTCAGCTTACATGTTTTAAACCTAGGTCCACTATTAGCTAGACATGTGTCCTTGGGTATTTTTTTTAAGTCCCTCTACTTGAGGTTCTTAATTTATAAACTGAAGCTAATAATAATCCCTACCCAACTAGCTTATTCTGAAGATTAAATAAATTAATGTGTATGTGATGTATACAGTAAAACTGGTTGATAGTAAGTTATAAATACTAGCTGTTATTATTGATATAGTTCTGGTGTTGAGTTAAAGTCTGCAAAGATAAATTTTGAAGACACAGCACTTGCTTATAAGAGAATTCTTATGTCTGGAGAGAATTACTACAGCTCATCCAAAGATGAGCAAGTAATTCACATTTCAATAGGAAGCTTAGCTCATTGTGTTCATTTTCTAACACGTATAATTTAACATTATCACCTCTGATGAATGGTGAAATATTTGAGTGTCTTTTGTTTCCAAAGCTTGGTTACACCCTTACAACTCCTGACCTTTGCCCCATTTCAGTTCTATTCTATCAAGTGTGTTCATCTGAACTTGATTTGTACACTGAACTACTTGCCAGCCTCCTGCAATACAATTTAACATGAGAGGCAATATAATCTTCTTGTTGTAGATAGCAGCCGTTCAATAGAATGGATTGAAACTCTAGCCAATGTTAGTATGATTTAGATCCCTTGTTATTGAGGAAGGCCTGTGTGTTCTCTCAGCTCTATTGAGATGAGGACTTTCAAACAGTGACTGCAGTTTTGACACTCTCAGTTAACTCCTTTTGTCCTAAAGCTCCAGGTCTTCAATACCCAGAGAATCCCAAAGTAGCACTTAAGAGTTGTCAGTCCTAGTTTGAGAAGTTAAGTAGAGAATAGCTTACAGTTAAGTTTGAGGACCTATTGAAATTCCTATGAGGACATTTTAACAAACCTGACTGATTGCCTATGTCCAGAGCCAGAAACTTACAGATTTCACTCCACAAAAAAACTGACATCCAAAATCTTCATGACTGATCAGAAAACAAATACAATATATGCCACCCTCTGCTGGCACCTCTACAGATACCTCATAGCTATTGCAGGTTCATTTCCAGACCACTGCAATAAAGCAAGTATCACAATAAAGCAAATTGTAATCTTTTCTGGTAGGGGGTCTTGCCTTACATTTGTAAAAAGGGCAACATATATGAAGTGCAATAATGCAAAGAGCAATACAACAAGCTATACGCTACCCTGAAATGACTGTGAGTAGAGTGTAGTAACACACTAATCCTGAAATATCAGTGGGTTAGCACAATAAAAATTTATTTCTAATTCATGAAAAACCTGAGAGAAGTCAATGGAGGTTCACCTCTGTCTTGTAACGCAGGGATCCAGGTCCTTTTCATGTTCTATTTCTACCCTCTCAATATGTGGCTTCCCAGGTTACTGAGGAGAGGAGAAAGGAATGGAGGAGACATATCAGCTCTTAACTGGCTCAGCTGGGAGGTGAAATCCATCACTTCTGTTTAGGACCCATTGATCAAAATTTGTCCCATGGCCCCATCCTAATGGCAAGGGCTGGGAAATTCAAGTGAACACGTGGAATATTTGTTACACTTAAACATCTCATTCATATTTGGTATAGATGTAGACATAGGAGAAAAGATGTTAATTGGATAAGGATAATGTTAGATGTAGGTTGTTTCTAAGTAACAATTAAAGTACTGGGGCAAGAGTTGTAGAGACCAGAGCCTCAATCCAAAACACCCCAGCCGCCAGCACCACACTTTGAAAACATTTGTCTTTTATCGTTAAAATTAAACTTTTCATGAGTTTAAAAATACAAAAATAAATGAAGAAAAATAAAAGAAAAATATGAAACTTCACCTCTTATTCACCAATGATGAAACAATAGCACATGTTTATTCTTTGTCTATCTCCCAGAAGCCATGTGCCTTCTCTTGGTCCCAGAAACCAAGGACTTGCCTTCTCTGCTTTAAGAAGCACATTCTAAAAGCTCAATAATTTGCTATTAAATGGTAGTGATAAGGGTACATGTAAGATACAAGGACATGCCACTGCCAGTTTGAAGGCCTGCATCATGGTTGAGTAGTTACCTGAATGGTTTGAACACTCTATTCTAAAATGAAAGTTCGTTGCAGTCGCAATGGTTTATACACTTTTAATTAACTTTTATCTTGAATCCTCCTCAGTGTCCATTCACAGTGGGCAATGAATCTAGGACAGATGAGTTTATTTGAAGCCTATTCAATGCCATGAGACTAACAAGAGTCCTTTTTTCAGAATTTATTCTTCCCTCTCAATCTCTCTTTACTTCTTAGCCAGGGATTTTCACTGCACAACAAAGACAAGTCTCAAACTATTGAATCCTAGAGATACAGTCTTGCTTTTGCAGAACAAATAAAGAGAGAAACTCTCTGAGAAGAAACATGAATTTGCCTAACTTCCAGCTTTTTCTTGTCTCAGTTGCTGCATAGCTATCCGTACTTGTCACCGTTTCCTGCATTCTGGACCTCTTGTGACCTTAACTCTGAGGCCTACCTGGCTCTACAAATACCCTCCTTTTGCTTCTACAACCCAACCTAATAATAGCTGTTTAAAAAGAGCTGAGTGATCACATATGAGATAATTATTTCATTAACCAAATATTTACCATGGACCTATTGTCTTCTAGGCACCATGGTAGGTAAAAATTTCTGTGAGCAAGATGGGGTTCCTGTTCACGATGCAGTTTACTGTCTAGAAGTAAGAAGCAGGTAAATAAATTAATAAAAAAATAAGATGATTTGGATGACAGTCGATGCTACAAAGGAAAGAAAACAGGGTAATATGATAGGCAGTGACTGTGACCAGGGGTAACATGCATGGAGTGGTCAGGGAAAGACTCCCTGCCCAGGTGCTGGAGGCCACTGGGCAAGAGGAGTGGAGGAGGTTGCCAGGACTGAGCTGGAAAGGCCGGGAAGGAGGGTGGAGGGGGGAAGACAAAGGTTCCCTTCTTCCTCCTTCCACACCCAATAAAGGGACGAAGTGTTTCTTTTCCTGATCTCATCTCCAGTGCCCTGGATCCTCTGTAAAAGCAAGGATATAAATGTTATATGAAATGTAATAACAGACCATCTTGAAGAAAGCCCTTATTTCTCTCTTTCCCAAATCAGCGTATCTCCACGGGGCTAAACAAAACACTTGCCTTGATCTTTGATCAAAATGCGGTGACCTAACTTTCTCTGTTTAGACCAATGGCTGATGACAAGTTATAATAGAAACAACTGCTCACTCTCTGGCTTTCCTCAATCAGCTAGACAGCATCCCTCTGATTAAGTCACTGGGGAAAATATTTTGTCTGTTCCCAGTGACTGCTGATTGATAGCACTGAAGCAGTATTGCTGCTTAACCCCTTATTCAGGGGGGCTATCAATTTCTGCAGAACCCTTGGCCAGTCTACCCCCACCTATTTCAGTAGTTAGAGGAATTGCCTCAGAAGTACGTGTGGCCATATACCCAGGAGGAACGTGACAAGAATGATGAGGACAGAGTGAGAAGAGGTAGAAATGACACAGGCTCACCAATTAGATCAGCAACTGAGCTCACTCAGAGGCAGTCAGCTTCATTGCTCTTTTTTTTACACACAGTTATCTTTTCTCCCCATTCATCTCCTGTAGGCCCTTGTCCCGCATTCTGGAGGCAGATGCAATAACAAAGCAAAACTGGAAAGAAAAGATGGATGCCACACAGATTGGGGCAAGGTGGAGACAATTCAGGTCCTTCAAAACAAAAGAAGTTCTTAAAGAGGTTAATCTGGGAGAGGATGATTTAATAATCTGGTATCATGCTATATGTAAAATGGACTCCTGCTTTCCCTCCCCACCCCCATCCACTGCATTTTTAAAGATAAAAGATTGGAAAATAACCTGCAATATGTGGCATGGAGTATGCAAGGAACAGGGTTTCAAGAAAGCTTGCATCCGAGTCCTATTCTGTTAGTAAGTTCCCAGACAGCCCTGGGCAGGTTCCTCAGCTTCTGTGATTTTACATCGGCTCCTCTACAAAGTGAGGCAATTTGATCCACAAAACTTCTAATGTCCCTTTTTGTTCCAAAATGCCATGATTTCTATGCAGTTGGAGAGATTCAGTTTAACTGAAATAAAGGGTCTTTTGACAGATACTAGGAAAAAAAGGCTTTTTAATGTCTCTTTGTAAAAAATAGTTACCTGAAATATTGATATGTCAGCTCTAACTTCTTAGTGTAGGGACATTCTGCCCAGGGCTAGATGGGACAAGTTGGAATCCTGCAAATAACTCAAAGGAAGAACACTTTGATTTAATATGACAGTATCATAAGAAAAAAAGAAATCAGTGTAGTTACTTCATTTATCTATCTCTGCCTATTTAAATTATTTGATTGATTGATTTTCTGCCTTCATCTAGAAAAGATTTAGAGGGACAGGGGATTTCATGATAAAAGTGTTTATCCAAAGCCGCTTCTCCATTTTGTTTACCAAGACTTAAGGATTTCTTTGTTTAGATTTTTTAGGCAAAAGATTCTCATTGCCCAATGAAAATTGGTAATATATTTACAAAGTCTTGTTCCTGTGCTCATTCAAAAAATTTAAATTATTACTATTCCGTCCTACCCTCAATCAGACTCTTGAAGTTGGTTAGAAATTGGACACCTTTGAATTGAGTTTCAGTGGAATTTCCCATCTTTATGTCACAAAGATTAACTGGATGTTTGAGAAAAACTAAACACATTCCTGGCCCCCAGAAAACTCAGAGTTTAGTGGGGAGGTAGGTATAGAAAAAATAAATTACAACCAGGACAACAGGGAGGGCCTCCGGAAGCCAACTCACATGCCCGTGAGCCCCGTGGCTCCTACACACAGAGGCCAAGGTAGCGACGTCTGGCATGGTCATTGAGCACTTTCGAATCTTTAACCTGTTTGCTTCCTTCCTCAAAGATACATATACTTTTCTCATGGAGCTCCTTCTCAGTGTTCATGAAATGGCAGCTCGGCCTAAAAGAGGCCAAAGCTGTTTTCTGTCTGTTTTGTCAAGATGCTGAGTCTGTCAGAGTTCACAGGTCCCCCAGACCTGTAAGAAATTCTTCAGTGTTGGCCAAGGGCATTCCTTCCATGGCTGAGAATGGCTAGGTACCTTAGCTCTCAATCTTTGCTGCCCCGCAGAATATCTGAGGAGTTTTTAAATATTCTTGCACCCAATCAGCATCCTAGAGTGTTATAATGCATCTGAGCCCTAGAGGTGGGACCCAGGCATAAAGCGTCCTGGGTAATTTCAATGTGCTACAAAAACCAAGAGACTCTGGCTTAATGTATATTGACATCTGAGAAGAGTAGCATTTAGAAGTAAATTCATGCTAAGGTGGCAGTAGCCAATAAGGTTTACTTTTATAAGAGGCTGTTTTTGATAGGGGCAAAGGTGAGGATTGAGCATGATCACCCGATCCATTTGAACCTCTGTAACTGGGGTTAATTATGATGATACCAACAAAAATAAGAAAAACTAGCAGGCTTTCAATAAATACTACACTGCACATTGCGTGATTTTTAACCTTCAAATGATTTTAAAGGGACTTAAGCAACACTTTAGAGGCATAGAAAGATTAAATAATTGGCCAAGAGTTTGTAATGAGTAAATTAGGAAGGCAGAAATCAAAACTCAATCTCCATGTTGAAAGGCTATATTTTATCCATTCACACACTTTCCCACACCAAAGAGCCTAATTCAAAGGATAATGGCAATGGTTTATATTGTGTCTGCCTCATAAGAGATGAATAAATTGGTATCCTTCAACACTCCAAAGGGAAGGGCTTTTACACAAATGCAACTGGACATGTACAGAGCAATTCTTACAGTGGGACACAGTGGGCTAGGGCTAGGGAGATGAAAGGAACAGACACCTACAATTTCCCATGCACAGTAGAGCAACAGGGGCTGTGGGCTAACTGGGGAGAATGATTATTTAACTGAGCAATATATTTACAAGCAAAATGGTCCTGGGTAGTTACCTGTGGAAATAAATGAGGAATATATATTGATTGCTATGTAGGGGTTCAGAAGAGACATCTCCAAAATGTGACACTTTGGCATGTGAATTTTTGAGCTGAAGGCAATCAAAACCCTGTAGGCTTATGAGAAACATTTGTCTCTCCCATAAAGAATTCAGATTATGGGCTTTGCCCATTATACGGGTTATCACCAGAAATAACATTTTACAACCTATCTGTAGGGCAGGGCAAACTACTAATGACTGAATATCTGTTCTTCTTGTTGTCCTTCATCCTCTCTGAAACCCCAAGGTAATCCTTAGCTCAGAATAGCATATCTACCTCTATTCCCTTTTTGTCTTTGAACCTCTCACATATTTGGGAATCTGACTCTCTAATGTATGTGGGGTTTTTATGTGTACATATGTATTAAATTTGGTTATTTTCTCTTGTTAATCTGATTCATATCAATTTAATTCTATACTTTACCAGCCTGAACAACCTAAGAGGGTAGAGGAAAGTTTCTTTATAGAGGATTATTCTACATGCAAAGCGGAGGCATTTCCACTATGGAGGTATTCTGCCTTCCTAAATTGCATGCTGCCAGCTGTGCTGAACTAGCAATGATGATACGAGAGCCAGGCTTCTTGCTCTAGGCTGTCAAGGAGCGAGTTTGGTACATTTTTTTGAGCAATAAAATAGACTTTTTAGTTAATCTCATCCTTAATTGCATTAACTACCCATGTGGCTGGAAAGTATAGCTTGGACCTTGGGCAACCGGACACAGCCTGCATTAACTTCTCAGGCATTGAAAGCTTAGAGTTTTCATGAAGGAACTGATTTATTTTGCTGTTGATCAGACACCTGAGCAACAAAAAGCCACCTAAAAAATCTTCTGTGGATGTTCAAAAACCAAATTCTAAGTGTGGGATGGGGAGGACAACATAAACATTTCTTATGAACCAATTGTGGATGAAAAGGTGTCAAATACGAAACCTGAGAAGCTCAGGGGAGTCCTGCATGGTGGGTCTTATGAACTCAGAGACTGAAAGTAACCATGTAGTAACCACGAAATTAAACTTTCTAACTAAAAGCAGGTTATGGTGGGCAATCATGTCAGATGCTAGAATATTCCCTTGCAAAGGTCAGACTTTACCTTAATTAAGCCTGTCTATTGTCATTTTGCATCTAGAAAAACATCTTTGGAATGTCAATGTTAACTTCCCTTTTTCCAGATCCTTCCAGGCACAACCACAGCACCAAGGCAGAGACCACAAATCCTTTCATTGTTGTTGTTGTTATAATGTTAATTATTGACTATCAACTATCCTGTAAATACAAATGTAAAAGAAGTTGTGTCTGTCCCATTTTACTTTTTATCCAATCCCGGAGATTTTCCCACTTTGCTTTTTATTGACTCCCTAATCTATCACTAATGAAATTCATGTAACTCCCTTATGTCTTGCCTGTTGATTCTAATATAAAAAATAAGGTGTAAACACATTTTCCAGAGCATTTCCTCAATTTGTTTATGTTTTGCTTTCCATCAATTGTCATCAGCTTGGCTCAGATAAACTTATCAAAATGCTCTACAGGTTCAAAAGTTTATGTTGACACAATGGAACCTTTTATCCTCAAGGATATAAAATTTCTGAGAAAGCGAAACATTGATTTCAAATTGATAGACAGTAGCTGGGTCTGGATTTGACATTCTGAGTATTGGAGCATTGGTGGATAGGATTAAACACTCAGACACCATATGTTGCTGACAGAATCAGTCTATTTTTAACCAGAACTCATATATGGATTTGCATGAAATAAGATGGCTTAGGGAGTATTGAATAGTAACATTCAAGTAGCATAGGTAGTTAGCTAGTTATTAATAAAGAAAGGAAACAAAGGGAATCAGATATTAGCCATAATAAACTAGGGAGCTGAATCAGGTATTAAGCCTAATAAACTAGGGAAGCAAATATACCTCTTTAGATAGTTAACAGCATTCTACTTAGCCCGATTCACCAGGAAGCTATAGCTTTTACAAATTCATTCACACATTCTAGGAGACTGTCACCCTTGAGATTTAATCCTCACAGCAGACAGAAAAAGTTGCTGCAGGCCCAATATCAGGATTATTAAGAGGGGAAGAGGATAAATTCTTGTGCTGGGCACATAGGTAGTAGAAGCCAGATGAAGCAACAGAACTTTTAGACATGCACATTAGAGATGTTTCTACTTTTGAACATATGCGGTAAGAACCAAAATGTCGACAAAATGGGGCAGACTTTAGCCTGGGGGAAAAATCAGATTGGATAGGGACTGGTTAGAGAGAGGGCCTAATTCAAGCCAGAAAAAATCAGGAAGTTGGATTGGATGATTTGAATAATACCTTTGTCTTTAGGGAGAAAAAAAAAATATATATATATATATATATGGAGGTTTATTAAGAGCCTCAGGCCAGTTGCTGTTAGAGCTTGCCCACCCTCTACGTCCCTGAAGGTATATTATTTCCCTTCATCCCAATAAAATCTTGCTGCCACGTTTAAATTTTTCCACGTGTGCCACTTGAAATTCCTTTCTCTCAATACAGCAAAAGAATTTGTTTTCACTGGCAACAAGGTGACACATAATAGTGGGCAATATAATGTTTTACACTGAGGTCAAAAAACTAATCTGTACAGAGCAGAAAAATGATATATAGCCTTGAACACCATAGGTATGGAAAAATACTTAAAAATTTTAGTAGATGAGAGAGCCAATGTAAATAAAAAATATTGTGTAACTGATAGAAACCAATGTCATGATAGGCTCTGGAGAGACACTTTGGTGCCCTGCCCAGATCTGCTTTATTGGACCAATTCGCCTATTACCTAACTTCTGTGAGTATTGGCTGCTAGTAACTCAGACCTGGTCTCATTGGCTGAAAAATGCCTTTGGCTAATGAAAGGATTTTTTTTTTTTTTGGCCTGAGGATAACACCCTCCTCTGGGATAGCCTGCAGCCAGTAACTGATGGAATTACAGATACGAGAGGCTGATAACTTCTCTTGCCTTCAGGAGTGAGACTGTGATGCAATTCACCTAGAGATCCTTGTGTGATCAGGCTTCACTTCAGCAGAGACCACATGTGTAATATTGTGAGCGATAAGAATCACAGAGCCCCTGAAACCCCTTAATGGAATCTAAGGAGAGGATCATAGGAACCTCTGGTTTATAGCAAGTTGGTCAGATGTAGAGATAACAACCTGGACTTGGCAACTGGCATCCCAATTTGAAAGGGGTCATTGGAACCTCTAGTTTTAGCTGGACAGTCAGAAGCATAGGCCTTGCAACTGGCTTCTAAAGTCGTTGGGGGTGGGGGAGGGGAGCAGTCTTATGAGACTGAGCCCTTAATTTGTGGAACTTGATGCTAACTATGCATAGATACTATCTAAATTGATCTAAATTCTCAAATACCCTGCTGGTGTCTGAGAATTGCTTGCTGGTGTGAAAAAGTTCTCTGGACATACACACCCTGGAATTAGTAATCGGAATGTCACCGAACAGCCCTTGGTGTTCTGCTGCCTACCACCACCCTCTAGGCAAAAATTCCAGAGCCAAAGGTTTGGTGATAAAGGAAAGGAGTCTTTATTCAAAAGCAGTTGCTTAAGCCTATCAAGTCACAGCTTTAATCACTTAAGCCTATCAATTAAGTCTAAACTCTAGCTCCTGAGTTTTACCTTTTCCCTGTTTTTAGTTATCTTGTTTCTAGAGGGTTAGTTTACAAACTGAAAAACAACATGATATACAAAGACTATACAATTTTGGAGAATGGCAGGCTTCTGCCTCAGAGCCTATTCCCTCTAGAACACCCAAAGAATAAACCTGCCACCCTCTGCCTGGCCAGCCTGATCTAGGCTGTTCCTGCCCATGTGCCCGGAGTTCCTTCCCATATTAAATACCCTCCTTCTGTTGGGAAATGCAGGCAGCTGCAGCATGATCATCCAGGCAGCCTCGAGGAAGAAGAGCCTGAGAGTGAGCCTGAGAGTGTTACAGTCCCATCGCAAGAACAGAATGACCTGGACACCGTCAGGTTAGAGATGTAACTTTATTGGCCAAACCTTCTATCTGTGCAGGGGCGAACTCCCTTGTTGTTCGAATAGGGAGTCGCGCCTGGTGCTTACAGGCTGGGGAATTTATACAAACAGGGCAAGCAAGCAGAGAACAGAAGCGGATGCGGCGGTTTAGCTGTTGGAGCATTAAAATGCTGCCTAATTTCCTTATTGGCTGAAATAACTGTTGGCGGGCAGATTCTGAGGGCGTCTTGCTTTGGCTCAAACTTTTCTGCTCCCTCCTCCTCCTGGATGTCTGCACTCTAAGATTAGTTGCAGTCGTCCCATCTCTGCCTAGTTCCTCACCCCTGCCGTTATCTGGGGTGTGGGGTTCTGATACCTCCTCCTCTTTTTCCTGGTAACTTTCCACCAGCTCCTAACAAGAGCGAGCCTGAGAGCCCAAGCCAGAACCTGTGAGAGAGCCAGTTCAGGAGCCAGAGAGCTCTCTCTCAGCCAGAGCTCTCTTTTTATTTCCATTGGCTCTGGAGGCATTCAGTTTCTTAGCCAATTCTGCTCTAGCCTGCTCACAATTGCCTCATCAAACTCCTCCTACAGCCCCTCCCTACTTCTCTCCAGTGATCTGAGTTATCTTAATCAAATCTCTTGGTATCAAGAACACCTAAAATAACATGATTGGTCTGCTCCGCCCACTAGGCAAACTTCTTCACTTATTCTTGTTCTTCTGAAGGAAACGTCTCAAATAATTACTTGCCTATTTTAACATCCCATGCTCTGCTCCCCAGGAACCTGGCTTAAACATTCTGTATTGATAAAATGTGTTGTCCAGGAGGAGGGGATATTGTTGACCACCTTGTAGCACCTGAAAAACTGCCAGATTCGGGCACCTCACCCAAACTTTCAATAATCACAAGCTAGAAGTCTTCCACTAGGTGGTAACTCAAAAGATTTAGAAGCTCTGGACATTTAAAAATAGTTTTAAACATTGAGATTATAAAATATATTTGCAAAGGTCTATGAGGGTACTGAAAAACAATTAGTTGATCTTGCAGAAAAGAACAGTTGTTAGTCAGGTGGATAGTTGAGAGCAGTACCCAAGATGGCTCCCAGGTTTCTGTCTTGTTCACTTTTTTTCTTAATACATTTGAAATTCAATGGAATGTCTTTTTTTTTTAATAAAGCCCATGTGTACAGAATGAAATAAAATGAAAGACTATTACAATGCATTAATTCATTCAAAACATTTATTGACAATATATTTTGTATTAGGTAGTGTTCAAAATACTTGGGGTTAAAAATGAAAAAGAAATAAAAATTAAAGAACCTGTGCATTTTTATTTACCAATAATGAACTATCAGAAAGGAAAACTAATAAAACAATTCCATTTACAATTGCATCAAAAAATACCTAAGAGTAAATTTAATCAAGGAAGTAAAAGACCTATACTTGGAAATTATAAGACACTGAAGAAAGAAATAGAAGACACAAATAAATGGAAGCATATACTGTGCTCATGGATTGGAAGAATTAACATAATTAAAATGTCCATACTATCCAAAGCAATCTATAGATTCAATGCCAATTTCTATCAAAATACCAATGGTGTTTTTCAAAAAAGTAAAACAAGTAATTTTAAAAATTATATGAAATACAGAGACATCAAATATCCTTACCAATCTTAAGAAACAAGAACACAGTTGGAGGTATCATGCCACCTGAGATACTAGTAGTGTTTAGTAATCAAAACAGCATGGTACTGTTCTAAAAACAGACATATAGATCAATGGAACAGAATAGAGAGCCCCCCTAAAATCTATGCCTATATAGTCAATGAATATTTGACAAAGATGGCAAGAACATACAATGGAGTAAAGAAAGTCTATTCAGTAAATGGTGATGGGAAAACTGAACAAATACATGCAAAAAATGCAATTAGACCACTTTATTATACCATACACAAGAATAAACTCAAAGTGAATTTAAATATAAGACTCAAAACAATAAAACTTCTAGAAGAAAATATAGGCAGTAAAATCTCAGGTATTTCTTGTAGCAATATTGTTTCCAATATATTTCTTCAGGCAAAGGGAACAAAAGAAAAAATAAACAGATGGGACTGCATTAAACTAAAAATTTTTGCACAGCAAAGGAAACCATCAACAAAACGAAAAGACAACCTATTGCATTAGAGAAGATATTTAACAATAATATATTCAAAACAGGGTTAATATCCAAATGTATAAAGAACTCATACAACACCAAAAAAAAAAAAATCAATCCAATTACAAAAAGGGCAAAGAACCTGAAAAGACACTCCTCCAAAGAGAACACACAGATAGCCAATAGACATATGAAAAGATGCTCAATGTCTCTAATTATCAGAGACATTCAAATTAAAACTGCATACCTGGTTGCACTGCTGTTGAGAATTCAGATTGGTGCAGCCACTATTGAAAAAAGCATGGAGGTTCCTCAAAAAATTAAAAATGGGACTGTGTTATGACCCAGCAATTTCATTTCTGGGTATATATCGAAAGAAACCCAAAACACTAATTCAAAAGGATATATGCACCCCTGTGTTCATTGCAACATTATTTACAATAGCCAAGATATGGAACCAACACAAGTGCCCATCGATAGACAAGTGGAAAAAAAGTGGTGGTACATACATACAATGGAATATTATTCATTAAAAAATAAAAATTTATCATTTGTGAAAATATGGATGTACCTACAAGGTATTATGCTAATAAAATAAATCAGACAGGAAAAAACAAATATCATATGATTTCACTTATACATGGACTCTAAAGAACAAAACAAATGAACAAACAAAATTGAAACAGATTCATAGATATAAACAAATGACCGATGGTTGACAGAGGGGAAGAAAGCTGAGAAGCTGGGTGAAAGTGTTACGGAAAAATGAAACGACCAGACACTGAGGGGTTAGGAGCACGATCTTTATTTACGTGCACAGGCCCAGAGGAGACAAACTCCAAATTCTGAGCCCAGAACAATAGCCCCGCACTCCTTTTATGCTGGGTCAAGTGGGGTAAGGATCTTGGGAGGCGTGGTATAGATTTGGCGCGAAAAGGGTTTACAGAGGTGAAAGAGAAACATTTACATCATAAGTCAGGGCAACTGGTCTGAAAAAAGGGCTTACAGGGGTGGGAGAGAAGCATTTACATTATAAGTCAGGGCAATTAGCATTTCATCTCTGGTATCAGCCTTGATTCCCTCTACATTCCCCTCTGTGGGTGCTTAGACAGCGCTTTCGTCTGTCTCTGCACCCAGAAATGGGGTCCTCTGCTCCTGTTGCTGTTGGAGCATGAGGATGCGACTGATAGTTTTCCACACCAGGGCCCCCTCTAGTTGCCTAACTACTGTTCTGATGGCCCATGGCCCTGTGGCGATGACTGGTATGAGGATGATTAAGGGTCCCAGGACAGGGGCTAGGAAGGAGAGGAGGGTATTCTGCCACCAGGGTGTGGCCCTCGTCTCAGAGCTAAGTCGCAACCTATCTTTTATGCATTGCAGATTTTCCTCAACCAGTCCACTTCCATTGACAAAATAACAGCACTCCTCTCCTAAAAATATGCAGGTCCCCCCTTTGTCTGCGGTAAGGAGGCCTAATGCTCAGTGGTTCTGCTGGGCTACTTCAGCAAGGGAAAGGATCCGGCGTTGCAGGGAGGCTATGGACTCCGATACTGACCCCAGGACCTCGTTTAACTCTTGGCAGAGGGTGTTTATGGGGGCTACGGTTAGCCAATTCCCTTTCTTCCTAGATTCATGGCCAACAGTTGTTTCATTATATTGCCACATAGTGGGTTACACCAGGTAGGGAACAAGGGAAAGGGCTAGAATTACAGGGAGCATTTTCGTGGTGAGTGGGGTTACAGGTAAATTACTCAGTCTCTCCTGTTGGGGGTCTAGTACTGGAGATGGAGGCAGGTAGCGTTGGCTCGGTGACGGTCTACTCCTCCTCCCCGTCTTGGCAGGTACTTCGCAGCTTTAGGGCTGGGATTCGGCCTGGTCTCTGTTCTGGTCCTGGGTTGGTTTCCTCAGGGTCAGCGGCGGCCTTGGTTCTAGTGTGATGGATCCATGGAGTAATACCTGCAACTTTTAAGGCAGTGGGGGTAGTTAACAGTATTAGGTAGGGCCCAACCCATTTGGGTTGGAGGGACTCTTTTTTCCAGTCCTTTACCCAAACATACTGCCCTGGCTTATGGGAATGGGCTGGCCCCCCTGTTGGCACTATTTCTTGCCCAAGGTGGGCCTACCTGACTCTCTCTAACTCTTGACCTAGGGCTTTGAGGTAGGAGGCTTGGTGGGCCTCCCCTAAGGTGTTTAAGTCTGTGGTAGTAGGGATTTGGGTTATAGGGGTCGCCCTTCCATATAGGATTTCGTATGGGGTGTACCCTGCCGAATTTGGGGTGCACCTAACTCGGAAGAGGGCAAGCGGCAAGACATCTGGCCAGGATAGGAGAGTCTCTTGACAAAGTTTTCCTAGAGTCTCCTTTAGAGTCCGGTTCATTCGTTCTACTTTACCTGAGCTTTGAGGTCGGTAGGCAGCATGAAGCCTCCATTTTAGTTTTAAGGCTTGGGTTAGCAGCTGAATTATTTTTGCAGTAAAGGCGGGTCTGTTGTCACTTTGGAGACTGAAGGACAACCCATGCCGTGGAATTATCTCCCGGAGCAGTACCCGTGCTACTTCGTGGGCCTTCTCTGAGCGAGTAGGAAAGACTTCTACCCACCCTGAAAAGGTGCATATTAATACCAGGAGATACTTATACCCGCGACTTGGCTTGAGTTTCGTGAAGTCTAGCTGGAGGTCTTCAAAGGGCTGCCTCCCGACTTACTGGATTCCTGGGTTGATGGTCCTGGGTGCCTTTGCATTATGTTGGGCGCAAGCCTGGCAGCGGGAGGTGATGGTAGCACATAGGGCATCTAGGGATGGAATATAGAGATATTTCCCAAGGAGTTGGCTCAATTTGGCCTTTCCTAGATGAGTTAGACGGTGGCAGTTCTGGACAATGTTCCGGCTTTGACTTTGCGGTATGTAAATACGCCCATCCTCTAGCCTCCAAAGTCCCCCTGTTGTCCTCTGGGCTCGGACCTGGCTGGTCCACTGATTTTCTTCTGGGCTATAATCTTGTTCAGTTGGGCTTACCCCCAGCAGTGGATGGAGGGTAGCGGTTGGTTCAGGCGGCCCGCGAGCCGCTTCCTTGGTGGCCTGGTTAGCGAAGTTATTTCCCTCTGTTTCTTTGGTGTGACCTCGTTGATGACCGCAGCAGTGGATTACGCCCACCCGGGCCGGGGCCTTTACAGCTTCCAGTAGCCTGAGTATTTCTTGTTTGTTTTTAATTTCCTTCCCTTCTGTGGTCAGGAGGCCCCTTTCTCGGTAGAGCTCCATGGAAATGCAGGGTAGCATAGGCATATTTTGAGTCTGTATATATATTGACCGTCTTCCCTTTACTTAGTTCTAGGGCTCGTATGAGCGCAAACAGTTCAGCCCACTGGGTTGACCACCCAGCTGGGAGGGCCCTCGCCTCTATGACTGCATTCTGGGTGGTGACCGCGTAGCCTGCGCGACGCTCCCCAGTCTCTGTCAGATAGCTGCTTCGGTCAGTGTACAGCGTCCAATCATCGTGAGGCAGGGGCTGCTCTTTCAGATCAGGCTGGCTAGCATAGACCTGGTCGGTGACATCTGCGCAATCATGGTCAGGGGTCCCGTGCTCTGCTGGCAGATATGTGG
>PVJD01015651.1:0-24069 GCA_004026545.1 Mormoops blainvillei
TCTTTATATATTTTGGAGATGAAACTCTTATCTGAGGCATCATTGTCAAGGATATTTCCCATAGGCTGGTTCCCTTTACATTTTGCTGATGTTTTCTTTAGCCGTGCAGAGGCTTTTTATTTTGATGAGTTCTCATTTGTTTATTCTTTCCTTTATGTCCCTTGCTCTAGCAGACATATTGGTGAAAATCTTGGTGTGTGGAATATCTGAGATTTTCCAGCCTATGTTTTTCTCTAGGACTTTTATGGTGTTGCAACTTATATTTAAGTCTTTTATCTATCTTGAGTTTATTTTTGTTTATGGTATAAGTTGGTGGTTGAGTTTCATTTTTTTGCCTGTAGCTCTTCTGATGTCCCAACACCATTTGTTGAAGCTATTCTTTTTACTCCATTTTATGCTTCTGCCCGCTTTGTCAAATATTAATTGACCATAGAGACATGGATTTATTTTTGAGCTCTCTGTTCTGTTCCACTAATCTATGTGTCTGTTCTGCCAGTACCAGACTGTTTTGATTACGGTGGTCTTATAATATAGTTTGGTGTCACATATTGAGATTCCCTCCTACTTTGTTCTTCTTTCTCAAAGTTGCTGAGGCTATTCAGGGTCATTTATGGTTCATATAAATTTTTGAAATGTTTGTTCTATATCTTTGAAATATGTCAGTGTATTTTAATAGGGATTATGTTGAATCTATAAATTGCTTGGTACCCATGGGCAGTTTATGAATATCAAACAAATGAGTTTCTCTCTCTCCATATACATATATACACATATATACATATATGTATATACACACATATACACAAAACATATGTATATGTGTGTATATACATATGTACGCATGTGTGTATATATACATATGTATATGTGTGTGTGTGTGTATAGGATTGGCCAAAAAGTCCATAGAATAAAAGATACATTTTTCATTTTCACCAATAACTTTACTGACTTGGATAATTTGAGTATGTCAGCTATCTCCTGCATAGCGTAATATTGATTGCTGTCAGTTAATATCTTGATTTGATCATTGTCAACTTCAACTGGTCTACCTGATTATGGAGCATTGACCACAGAGAAATCTCTAGCACAAAACTTTGTAAACCACTTTTGACACATTCTGTCAGTCATAGCACCTTCTCCATACACTACACAAATATTTTTTGTGTTTTAGTTGTGTTTTTCCCTTTCTTGAAATAATGAAACATACGCTGAAATGTATATTTTCTTCCATCTTTGATATTAAAATTGCTACACAAAATTCACCAATTTTCATAAGCTTTTTTAAAAAAATGCATACTGATATGACAACTGTCACAATACAACCTAACAAAATTCTTTTGAATGAAGTTAAAGACAACTAAACACTACTAGAGCCATCTTATGGAAAAAACCCAAACAAACTTTTTGGCCACATAGATATATATATATTTTTTCTCTTTTATACACAGAAACACACTCTGCATATTATTTTACACTTTGCTTTGTCTACTTAAGAATAATCTTTTGAGACCCTTCCATATGTGTGTGTAAGGAATACCTCTTTCTTTTGTATGACTGCATAGTTTTTCACTATATGGATGAGTCGCAGTTTATTTAAATAGTTTCCTATCGAATAATATTTAAGATATTTCCAAAATTTTGCAGTGTTGTTTGTGATAGCAATAAAACAACTTTGTAAGCATGGGTAGTCTGCTAGGGCTGCCACAACAAAATATCATAGACTGTGGCTTAAACAACAAAAATGTATTTTTTCACAGTTCTGGAGGCTGAAAGTCTGAGACCAGGGCGACAGCATGGTTAGATTCTAGTGAAGGCTCTCTTTCCAGCTTGCAGATGGCTGTCTTCTCCCTGTGTGTTCATGTGACCTCTTCTTTGTGGTCCAGGAGAAAGCAAGTAAGCTTTCTACTGTCTTGTTTTATAAGAATACTAATCACATTGGTTGAGGGCCCTATGCCTGTGAACTTATTTAAACTTAATTACATCCATAAAGGCCCTATCTCTAAATACAGTCAGATTGGGGAATTAGGGTTTCAACATATAAATTTGGGAAGGACACTATTCAGTCAATAGCAGTATATCAATTTGCCTAGACCCACACTTTTAAAAATGATTATTGTCAACATTTCAAAATAATATTTTACTTAAAACTGAAGAATTTCAGGTTTTCTTGAATGAGAATATACTCATTCTCAGGAATACACTCAGGAATGAGCGTATCCTTCCTGTATTGTCTACAGTTGCCTAGAATTGATGAATTGAGCCCTCCCTCCCTTTTTAGACAGGATGTGTATTCTCAGGTAACCATATTCTCCATCTGGCGTAGGTGATCTTGATCTGCTTGATCCTTGTAGATAATTGAGTTTGTGACATCTATATAAGCTCTCACCATAATACGTATAGTATATTCCAATACCTTATAGTTCCACCTTGATCCTTTCTTCTCTATTCTGTAGACCACTGCCAAGATATCTTCCTTAAACACATTTTTTATTATGTCACTCTCCTTTCAATCCACGATCATTTACTGGATGTCAACAAAGTTATAGGCATCATGCTTAGAATATGGGGTTGGAGTTGTGAATAATTTAAATGGGACCCTTGCCTTCATAGAGTGTATAGTCTACTCTTTCTCTAATCTAGATTTCTTTTGTCTCTTCTTGACTGATCCTATTTCCTCAAGGCTCACCTCACCACAGACCCTTTCTTTGGAATTTTTTCTATTTCACTTTCAGTTATCTCCCTCTTAAATTAGTCCTTATAACCTGAAATTATTGTTAAACACTGCAGCATCTGTTATCTTGTAATATTTGGTTACTATTGTTTTATGCATAGTTTTATCTCACAACATAGACCTGGGATATTAAATCACTGTAGGGCCCAATAAAATAAGAGAAACATGTCCTGTATAAAGGGGACAGCCACTGATCAGCTCTAGCTAATGTAGACTCCATGTTGTAAGATTTCCCAACTTTTTCAGAAAAAAAAGAAATAGATTTTTTTTAAAAAGAAATCTGCTTTTGAAAGGTTAACAGCTAATTTGATTTTAATTTTTAACATGACTGTGAAAACCAAGCCAGCATCTGCAGTGGTCAGCCAGTTTTCTCCATGGGACCTAGTCTGCAAATTCCCTGAAGTAGAGTCCAGGTGAAAACCTGGTATTATCTGCTTCAACCCATACACGCACACGGTGTCTACAACAGTGTTGGCTATTTAGTGGGTCCTCTGTAAAGACTTGATTATCATCATAACTTTCTCTTTAAGTGGACTGTAATCTCCAGTAAGACTGCAACTTTCCTTCCTCCAAATACCTTACATGTGCTTTTGAAGACAGTTATCATGACAGCCTTCTTTTTCTCAACTTCGTTTTTTTCTAAATGAAAATGTTCAAATTCCTTGACCTAGCTCCATTTTAAAAAATCTGATCCTTTATTTTTCTAGAGACTCTTTCATTTTTCTGCATTTCTCTTCTACTTTATTTCTCTTCAAATACAAACTAAGAAACAAGGTATCTATAATATCCTCAGAAAATTCTTCACAATGCTGAACATATACTTAACTTTTAATTATTTGGAGCTGATTATCCCAGCTCTTTTTGTTTCTTTATGTGCTGTGAATGATCTACTTGTTTCATCATCAATTAGAATGGGGATGTGTGATATGAATCTATTCATTTTCCTGTTTTTAAAACTGGTTTTGATAAATATACACAATGTAGCCCTTCCTGTTTCTTTTGTAGCTGCATCCTGGAATCAATATGTAGCCTTGAAAATAGTAATAATTATTAATTATTGGTTCCTTCATTAACCTGACATCCTGGGTTCTTACAAATTAACATAGCTCAGGACTCTGACTTGCTCCTGAGCCAGGTAGCCCAGGCAGTGAGTGGAAAGGCCATTCAAGAGATCAAGTCTCTGCCCTTCAGTCCCTGTTCTGCTGAGCATTGTACATTCTTTTTGGTTCCTGCAGCGGCACCGTGTTTAATGGGTTGGAAGAGACTGTTGCATGAGTTAATGGTATAAAGTAATGAAGTGGATTGCATGAGATCTTATAATGTTGCAGAACAGTGAGCTTGTACTGTTGTGACCCTTTTGTCTTTTTTCTAAACTGATGCCTCAGTGCCAGGCTGGATCTCTATATTCCTAGAGGTTTTGTGTGATGATTAACATCACAATTAGTGGGAATCCTTTAGTACTCTTTGCAAATGTTAATTGGTAGAGCTCACTGATAAGGTATAAAAATACCTCCATTATTATTATTTTCAACATCATCAAACTACTCCAAAATACAGTGTAGTAGCAATTAGTTTAAGGGAGAAAAAGAGCTTTTGGTGTTGGATGTCATCCCTGGATTCAAATCCCAGTAATTTGCCAGCTATATAACCTTGATTACTTAATCTCTCTGAGCCTCTCTTTCTTCATGGAATGAACAGTATGCCTACTTTACAGGGATTGTGATGATTAAATATGTCCCATCAGAAACGCATTGGAATGAAGTGGCATGATATCTGGGATTTACCTAAAAATACCCATTGATGTGGTTGGAAAGGTTTGGGGGTACAGATGAGCCGAAATTTGTTGAAGCTGGGAATAGGCACATAGACGTTCATCTTTACTTTTGCATGCATTTTAAATTCTACATAATAAATACTTGGGAATTGTAATGCTGTAGGAGAGAGATCCAAGTTTACCTAATGGTTTGTGGAGAACATAATTGTCCCTCTTAACATCAACCTCACAGATTACACAAAAACATGGAAAGATATTATAGATCTTTATGTATGTCCTTATCATAGAAGCATGTATCACAGAATGTTATAATAGGAAGAGACGTGAAAGGGGCTAAGTATTCTACTTAAGATGACACTGCTAGATAACAATGGAGCCTGGACTAGAATCCAGGTCTCCCAGCTCCTAGTTATAGGATTTTCCTATTGTTTCACACTGCCTTCTTTAACTGTAGCACTTTTGATATGTTATATCAGTTTATTGCATGTAAGATTAATTATTGTTTAAGAATAAATTTACCTATTTGGTGGGGGTACAATACAAGGGGACTAGTTCTAGAAATATCATTCCAGGAAAGCTGAGAAGGCAAGCTGCAAGTATTTCCTATTTTGGAGCCACTTCTGACTACCTGCTCTAGTGGTGGTTCTTATAATTTGGACTAAGTACCTCTGACATCCTCCAGATTTTATGTATTTTGAGACTCTTGAATAGGAAAGTCATAATGAACTACCTGTTGAGATGCCACAAGTAGGGGTTCTTGGAGTTTGGGTTTTCCACTTGTTCCTCTGTTGATAGGTATGACCCTTTTTGGAGGAAATCAGAGCAATTTAAAGGATCTTACAATATCCTTTCATTAGGTAACCTGTTTCTAACCATTTACCCTTAATTATGTGATCTGCTTCAAACCGAGTTTAGGGATCCCATTGGTACCCAGGTCAAAGAGCATCAAAGTTTCATCGTAGCTCTAGAATGCTGAGGTTTAGATCTCATTCTGCCATTTACTAGCTGGGTAATTTGGGCGATAAACTACTTCATCTTTCTGCGTTTCAGTTCCTCGTTTTAAAAATGGGGAAATAATGTGCCCATTCCTAGAATTATGAGGATTAAATGAGCTAATGCATTTGTTCATTTAACAGAACACAGTAAGTACTCAGTGAGTGTTGGCAATTATTGTTCCTATATCACTATTCTATTGTTAATGTCATGCTGCAGATTATCCTCAGTGCTGAAGGTTTTCCCAGAGGCCCATCCCAAAACTACTCTCTGTTCCCTTGGAAAATATATAGTTGAACTATCTGAACATACCTGTGTACTCTAGTTATTTTTTTAATAATCTTCTAATATTAAAAATATAGATAATGCTTTTTAAAAAACTACCTATAATCTCAAAATCTTGAAACATTGATTTTCATTTTTTAACAGTTCCAGCATTTCTTATATGTCATGGCTGACAGTGAATGATATCTACTTAAGATGTTTTGAAATGATTGGTTTGTTGTCTTTAAACTTGTTTTACTTTTAGTAGACAGTTTTTTTTCTTTTAATTTTTAATTAAACTTTTGGGGTGACATTGGTTAATAAAATTATATAGGTTTCAAGTGTACAATTTTATAATACACCATTTGTATGTTGCATTGTATGTTCACCATCCAAAGTCAAGTCTCCTTCTGTCACCATGTATTTGACCCCCTTTAACCTTTACTACCCCTACCCCTCTTCCCTCTGTAGACTGCCAAACTGTTGTCTGTATCCATGAGTTTTTCTTTGTTTGTCTTGTTTGTTCATTGGTTGCTTTCAGTTTTATATCCCACATATAAGTGAAATCATATGATTCTTGACTTTTTCTGTCTGACTTATTTCACTTAGCATGATACTTGCAAGATCCATCCATGTTGTCACAAATGGCAGTATTTCATTATTTTATGGCCGAGTAGTATTCCATTGTACATATATACCACATATTCTTTATCTAATCATCCATGAAAGGACACTTTGGTTGTTTCCATGAGTACACAGCTTTTTAGAAAGAAGGTGCTCACCAAGTTTGGGATATTAGAAAGTAGTGAGGGAGCATTGTAATTTGAGTCAGAGGATAAGAGTTTCAGTTCTGAATCCATCACTTCTAAACTCTGTGACCTTGAGCCTCCGCATTTATTATCTGTGAAGAGGGAATGATATATGAGAGTTATTTCCCTACTATAAAGCTATGTAGATGCACATGAGAAATTTTTATTTTTGTTGTCCAAATGCTCTATCTTGTTAAGACACCAGGTACCTTCTTAGGTCTGTGTCAGCGTTCCCAATGCCTTGCTTTCTTTAGAAGCTGTAGGACCCAGTGACTCTGCTTTCCTCCTTAAAGGTTTAACTTCTTGCTTCATCCCTGGACATTTTTTTTCCTCTCAGGGATGACTAAAGGGTAAGATGTGTTCTTATTAACCAGCCACCTGCTCCTGTCCCCTAGAAGCACTGTTCACTTTTGTATAATGAACATATCAGTATGGAAAATGTCATTTGTGTAACAAAATACTCTTGGAAACATGACAAAGGTAATGTGATCTTATCAATTTTCTGTGGTAATGGTCCCTGGAATATGATGTGTAAAGCTCTGCATATATTAGACATTGACCCTCTGTGGATGGTCAGTCTGTGCCTCAATCTTCATTCTTATCTCCTCCTTTATTTCCTCTTCCAGTACCCCCTACATTAGGAGAAGGAAGTCCAGAAATTCCAGCTTGCAGACACAAAGACTTGCAGAGCCAATCCAGGCAGAATAATGGTTATTATCTCAAGTAGATAATTTGCATTTCTGAAACCCTCCTGCCTGTGTAATGCACATCTCAATAGCTCAAGACAGGTGCCTTAACCCCCTTTTGGTATTTCCTCACCACTTCCCTCACAAATACTGTACAGCCTTCTGGTTCCAGACACTTAAGAGCAGCAACTACAACTTTAGGGAAAAGCAAAAGACTTTTAAAGTCCTCTATAAAAAAACTGAGCTTTCTTTAAGACCATTCTGTAGGCCCTAATTTCCTTCATTTAAAAATTTTGGCTGGCTAGATATTAAAGAAAACATTTTTAAAAGAGAAGATTATACATCTTCCTGATAACTTTCTCTATATTTACTCCTACCAACATTTAGAATGTTGTCCAGGTTTATCTAATGGCTACTCCAACTGACTGTCCTTTGGGTGAGAGTGCAGTTAGCAAAATGGCTTAGACACTCCTAATTGTCAGCTTATGCCATTTGACTAATACACTTTTAAAAATTATTTTTAAATTTAATCTTTATTGTATTTTTTACATTACCTTTTAGTCCCCTTATGCCCCTTCCTCCCAGCAATTACCACACTGTTGTCCATGCCTATGAGTCCATTCTCCTTTTTTGCTCAATCCCTCCGCTCCCCTAACATACCTCCCCCACTGTCATCCTTCTCTCCATCTATGAATCTATCCCCATTTTCCTTGTTAGTTGAATTTTTTCATTATATTCCACATGTGAGTGAAAGCATATGATATTTGTCTTTCTAATATACTTTTGATACAGATTGGATAAGAACTGTTTTTCAGACTCCTTGATTATTGCTATTTTAAATATTAATATTATTATTATAATATACAGTCAAACAGAAGTTATTGAATGCCTTGGTTCTCAAACAATTCAGTTCTTGACAAAGTTGTTAATGGAAAAAATGTCTCGGTTGTCTAACGAAACTTAGGGTCTTGATTCTTGACATGACAACCCTTCCATGCTGATACCTGTATGATCATCACATGTCAGGCAACAAATTAAGGAGATTCATTTTTTGAGCAAATTGCTTCTCAAACAATTTTCTGTAATTAATTAAATTTGAGAACCAAGGTTCCACTATATTATGGTTATTAGATAACCTTCCTTATTTTTGTGGTTATTCATTCATTGGACATTAGCACATTACATGGAGAAGATACTCTGCTAAAAAAAAAATTGGGACACAGAGAGGAACAAGACTAGGTAATCATTGAGGAGGTCACCTGATAGTGAAAGAAATAAACAAATGATGCTTCTTTGTGCAAGATAGTATAAACACCTGAACACATATTAACTTCATAAATCCTCACAACAACACCGTGAATTGGTGTTCTTATTTTACAGATGGGAAAACAGACATAGGGTTGGGGTGGAAAAACTTGCCCAAAGTTTTATTGTTAAGAATTTCCAGAGTCAGGATGTGATCCTAGGCACTCGCTTCAGATCCCACGTGTTTTTACCGCACTTGGTAAAATGTGGTAGCAATGTGGAGTGCGGACTAGACAGGGAAATGACTGGGAGATGATTAAGGGCTAGGTTTAAGATATATTTGTGCAGTAGAATTTATTTCAACTGGTAACCAATTAGCTAGATATAGAGAGAGAGGAGTCAAAAGTGACTGGCCCTCAGGCTTCTAGACTGAGCCTGGGTTGATGGTGGTGCCATAAAATGACATTGTAAATATAAGACAAAGAAAGGGTTTATGATCATACTGAGTTTATAAAAGACCTGTTTCATGCCTAAGAAATATCCTTCCGGGCCAGAGCTAAAGATGGCCATCAACAACCATAATGGTGGTGATGATAATTATAACTAATTAAATTAAGAACTTTTCATGTGCCAAGAAGTGCGTTTACATTCATGGAATCCTCACATTAACCCTATTAAATCAGTGCCTTACTCCCTTTCCTTGGCAGGTGAAGAGCCTGAGGTTCAATGGGGGCTAAATAGCTTATCAATGTCACTTCGCTTCCTCAACCCTGCTTTTCTAGTAACCCATAGTAATTGAAGAAAACCAGATAGGGGATGGTTCTTGTAAGTTGTCCCAGCTAGAAAAAAATGAGGCCTAATTGAAGGATATGTGAATGGAAAAGAAGAACCAAATTCTCTTCACTCTCCTCCAGACTTTTCTGGCAGCAACCAAGCAAGTGCTCCTGACTTCATGGTGCCCCCTTCTGGTTTACATGAGAGTTATCTGACCTAACATGCTTTTTCTACTATTGCACCTCCTTTTTCACTTCTTTAAATCACAAAAACTACCCTCTCTGGCACATCATACTTCATAGTTAATTACACCTCAAACCTCTTTCATATATAACCTCTAATTTTCTTTTATTCTTTTCTATTCTTGTCCAATTCCTGTATTTGAGAAAACACACTCCCTCATTCTTATTTTCTGTCACTGTCATCAAAAACAATGTATTGAACATCAACCACGTGCCAGGTACTGTCCTAAGCCCTGGAAATACATTACTAAAAGAAACATTAAAGGCGAAAATCCCTGCCTGCAAAGAACCTACAGTCTAATGGAAAACACGGTTTTCTGCGTCTGACAAGTGTGCTTATTCTTTACTACATTTCTTCCTCCATTAACCCCACCCACAAGAGACTTCATAGAAGCCTTAGGACTTTGCAGAGAACAGTTTGAAATCTTTTAATTCTAGATGGAGAAGTTGAGGCTTAGAAATAAAAAGGCCTTGAGAAAGATTATGGGATGTGATTCTTGGGCATCTAACTCCTAGATCAGCACTCTCTGCTTCTTTTGCTGAAGTTCTGTATCTGGTTGACTCAGATCTAAAACTGGTAACTACTTGCCTACTATAACCTCTGACACAAGGTAATTATGCAATAAAGATTTAGTTAATGATGGGTGTATACGTAAACAGTTGTATTCATATACTTGGAACAAAGAAAAGGAAATCTATGCACTTTGAGATAAAATTGGAGATATTGTAAATTGTTAAAATTCTCTAAACTCTTGATAGTGTCCAGAAGTTTTCTCATAATCTCAATGGAAAGTTCATTGTGTGTTATTGCCATTTAATTAGGACTGGTTTTCTCCATTCCCAAATTTCAATAAATTAAGGAATTGTTTTTAGGATTATCTTTTACTTTTTGTGTGGCCATATTAATATTTTATATTCCTGCTAATTGTGCATTTGGTGTATTTTAACTGCATTAGGTTTTCAGTGGCTCTTGTGAAGTGACCTGTAAATGAACATTTCTATAGGTAGATGTATTTGATGTCCAAAGCAATTAACTGATTTATGGACCATGTATTGAAGTGCAAGTAGGTCATAAATGAGGAAACTAATTGTAATTGACTTGAAGACACTTAGCATGATCTGAAATCTGAACAATTTAATCATAAGCAAGCTTGGATTCATCTTCCTTGCCCTGTGTTTTCCTCTATAGTGAGATTAGACTGTAGATAGAGCAAAGGGAATCTGGTTAAAGAGGTACTGGTATATGCTTCTGGTGGGAATGATTGTGATGGTTCAGGGCAGCTGACTGAGGCTACCAAGTGTCTTTTTAACATAGGAGGAAAAGCTATCTAACAAGATAATAAAAGACCGCTTATATCAACTCCACCTGGCTTGTATGTTTAAGAGAGGGAGAGAGACAAAATATTTCTTTAGAGAGAATTGATGCTGATGTGTAAACAAGTTCATTAAGGTGAATATCCATGCAGCAGCATGGGATTCCCTAGAATGGGAACTAGGTCAAGAAAGGGAGCTTTCTGGAAACTATGTAGTTATGTTGATATTTCTATGGATGTAGGATGGGTTGGGGAGGTTGGAAGAAACAGGTTAACATGCATATAGAATTTGAGGGGAGAGGGCAGCTTATATTATTCGGAATAAGTCAGGGCTATCTTAATGAACAGAATATGTAAATTAGAATGTTGTCAAAATACTGACTTCTCAGTATTTAGTAAGTCCTGAGAAATAATGTTCATAAAAACACAAGCAGGTGTAACCAAAGGTAAATGGCATATTGTATGTATGGATAGTGGGTTAGATCTTATTTTAAAATTGTTTTTCTCTTGTCTCTTTTCCAGATATGGATCAACTCATAAACAACTTGGAGGTCCAACTTAATTCAGAAGGTGGCTCCATGCATGTATTCAAACAGGTAAGTTATCAGGAAAAAGATACTAATATTGTGGCATAATAGTGTTGAGTACCTCATAATCATTATTGAGCTGAAAATCATTTTTCTTTCTAACAACATGTTGAGGACTGAGAAGAGGCAAAGAAAAGGAGGTTTCCAAAAAGTACATGAATGCTGAGGTTTCAGATTCAAATAGTAGATCCGACCTAAAAGAAACAACATCTGGGATGAAGTCAAAAGAGGCAAGATGAGAGACTTGGTATAGAACAGCAACTGTTATTTAGCACTATTTCATATTTCAGGCACTCTGAAGATTAAATTATTGTCATATTTAATCTTCACAATAACTCTGTTGGATAGTGTATGTGTCAGGGTTCTTAAAGAAGCAGAACCTAAAGAATGTGTATGTCTCCATATTTTCTTCTCTCGATAGATAGAGAACTATAGATATACATCTGTATATTTAAAACAAAATTATATCTATTATCTATCTATCATCTATCCACCTATCATCTATCTATCTATCTATCTATCTATCTATCTATCTATCTATATCTATCTATCATCTATCTGTCTATCTATCATCGTCATCATCTATCATCTATCATCACATATTTATCTAAAGGGAGAGAGGCAGATTTTATGGAATCGGCTCACATGATTGCAGAATCCTGGTGAATCCAAAATCTAATGGGTAGGGCCTGACTGGTGTGGCTCAGTGGGTTGGGCGTCCTCCCATGAACCAAAAAGTGTGCCAGTCTAATTCCTGGTCAGGGCACATGCCTGGGTTGTGGGCCAGGTTTCCAGTTGGGGGTGTGTGAGTGGCAACCAAGTAAGGTTTCTATTGTGTATCGATGTTTTTTCTCCCTCTTTCCCTCCCTTCCCCTCTCTCTAAAAATAAATAAATAAAATCTTTTAAAAAATCTAATGAGGAGGGCCAAAGCAAAGTTGCAGTTTGACTTCAAGGACAGTCTGCTGGAAGAATTATTTCTTGCTTAAAGAAGGTCAGTCTTTATTTCTTAAGGCCTTCAAGTGATTGGATGAAGCCAACCCATATTATGAAGAGTGACATGCTTCACTCAAAGTCTGATACTTTAAATATTAATGTTACCCAAAAATATGCCTTTGCTGAAACACTCAAAATAACATTTGACCAAATATCTTGGCACTGTGGCCCAGCCAAGTTGTCATATAAAATTAACCATCAAAGACAGGTATTCTTTTTTGGGGGGGGGGAACTTTATTGATGGTTCATGACAAGGTAGGACTCCCTAAGCCCCTCCCCTCTTCACGGGTTCTAGGATGGAAACTGGAGGTCAGGAGATTCTCAGTGTGTTAGGGGATCGATTTGGGGCAAGGACTCTCCAGCACCTGAGGGCCTCTCTTCCTGTCACTGGGGCTGGTGGTCCCTGGAGCTCTTACTCCTTGGAGGCCATGTGGACCATAAGGTCCACCACCCTTTTGCTGTAGCCAAATTCATTGTCATACCAGGAAATGAGCTTGACAAAGTGGTCATTGAGGCAATGCCAGCCCCGGCATTGAAGGCATAAGAGTGGGTGTCACTGTTAAAGTCACAGGAGACAACCTGGTCCTCTGCATAACCCAGGATGCCCTTCAGGGGGCCCTCTGATGCCTGCTTCACCACTTTCTTGATGTCATCATATTTGGTAGCTTTCTCCAGATGGCAGGTCAGATCCACAACCAACACATTGGGGGTGGGGGCATGGAAGGTCATGCCAGCGAGCCTCCCATTCAGCTCAGGGGCAACCTTGCCCACAGCCTTGACCACGCCAGTAGAAGCAGGGGTGGTGTTCTGGGCAGCCCTTTGGCTACCACCTCACAGCTTCCCAGAGGGACCATCCACAGTTTTCTGGGTGTCCATGATAGCATGGACTATGATCATGAGTCCCTCTATGATACCAAAGGTGTCATGGATGACCTTGGCCAGGGCAGCCAAGCAGTTGGTGGTGTAAGAGGCAGTGCTGACAATCTTCAGGGAGCTGTCATACTTGTCGTGGTTCACACCCATCACAAACATGGGGACATCTGCAGAAGGGGCAGAGATGATGACCCTCTTGGCTCCACCCTTCAAGTGATCCCCCACCTTCTCCAGGGCAGTGAAGACACCAGTGGGCTCCACAGCATATTCAGCACCAGCATCACCCCATTTGATACTGGCGGGATCTCGCTCCTGAGAGATAGGGCTGGACTTTCCATTGATGACAAGTTTTCTGTTCGCAGCCTTGACTGTGCCTTTGAACTTGCCATGAGTAGAATCATACTGAAACATGGAGACCACGTAGTTGAGGTCAATGAAAGGATCATTGATGGCAACAATATCCACTTTGCCAGAATAAAAAGCAGTCCTGGTGGCTAGGCGCCTAATATGGCCAAATCCGTTCACTCTGATCTTCACCATCGTGTCTCAGGGTTGAGGCTGGCACTGCATAGAAAGACGTGGCTGTCTGTCGGATAGGAGGAGCAGAGAGCCACAGATAAGTATTCTTAATGTTCCAATTTTACAGATAAGAAAATTGTGAACTTGGACACTCCCAGCATAATAATTCAAAACAGAATCTGTTTTCCGCAGACAAGCACTCTGTGTTAGATGCAGAAGTCCCATTTTGCTCAGGGTTGAATTCTAAAGTCTTTGCATAAATAAAACCCAAATACAGTAAAAAAAACCCTTGAAAATCTCTTAAATTCCTTATAAAATTAAGTATATACTTTTGTATATCTAATACAGATTCTCTCTCTCTCTCTCTCTCTCTCTCTCCTCTTTTTTTTTAACTTAAGTCACCAGATAAAGTATCTGGGTTACATTAGGAATCATAGTTTACAAAAAATGCTTTTAATCATTAAATATTTTGCCCTTGGTGTACAATTGAATTTGTTTAAGTCACATGTGCATACGATAAAATGCCTTTGTACTGTTTTAATGATATCGAACCCAATTTAATGTCTCGTTTATCTTATTTGTGGCTGTTACCATTTAGGGACTACTAGCACATCAAAACTTGCTAATTGTTGCAACACATCTGCTGTTTGCTGGTTCTTAGTCATAGTTAATACTAAAAGGAGGCTGAGTATAAGTGTTAGATAAAAATCTATTGGACATGTAGTTTAAAAATACTCAGTGAAATGTTGTCAAGCATGCATAGCTACTTTATTTTCAAATCTCTGGACACCTATGTACAGTTCCAAAAATGTTTTTTAATGTGTTGTTTACATTTACTAAGGTTCCGGAATTTGAAACACTTTGAAATTGGTTCAATGTGTAGAAATTCTGGATAGTAGATGATGTAAGCAATTGTTTTTTGTTTCTTGCCAGTTCTAAGATACCTTTGTTTTAGTAAAGCAAAGGTGCTTGTATACATGGCCACAGGACACTGGCCATGCCCCAGGGGACAAAGACCCAGAGCTTGTATTCTATAGCAATACAATGCTGGCAACATCCTAGTGGCCAGAAGCCTCCCAGTTTGGTCCATTATATGATTTGTTTATGTCACAAGGTCAGATTGGTGGATGGCTTTCTAGCTCAGTACACACATGCTGCTCCCCCTTCTTTGAATTCTTACATCACCATACCATATAATGAATGAGCACTTGGTTGTTACCTTCCCTTTGTTCCTAGTTTCTGATTATTTCCTGAAAATATAATTTCTTGGACCAAGTGTATGAGCAGCTTTAGGGTTCATGTTCTACAATATATGTCTTCCCCTTCCAATTTATTATTCTTAATATATATTTTGATATATATTCCTACAATCTCATTCTCTTTCTCCCTCTTTCTTTCATTCCATACTTTTGAAAGTAACTTGCATCAAGAAACTTCACCCCTAAAAAATTCAACATGCATCACCTACAACCAATGACTTTCTCCTACATAGCTATATCAACACTATTACAACCAAGAAAATTAACAATATCTCTATAATATTAAATCCTTGGGTCATACATTTCTAAAAGGTTCTTAGTGATACCTTTTCCCATGCTGCTCTTTCTGCCTGACATGTGCTTCAATCAGTCTAATTTACCAAATCCCACACATTCTTTAGAGTCCAAATTCTAATTCCGTTTCTTTCATAAAATTTTCACTGATAGTCCCAACTCTCACTAATCTCTAGTACACTTGAACTCCTGTAATGCTTAATCATCTGTACCAGTCACTCAGGTGGCTCTGCTTATGTGTTCTCTAATTGTCAGCTGTTTCATGTAAATATCTCTTGTTTTCACACAGTAATGTTCTATACTTCCCAAACTTTAATTACTTAAGTATCACTTTCACAATTTTTGCCATATCCTTATCATTAATATTAGTTAACTATTTTTTAAGTTAGCTTACATAAAAATAAAAAAATACCTATATTATTTTGTCTTAAGGAATCTGGAGAATTAGGGTTTGATGTTCAGTATTATTTTCCTAAGGCCACTGCAACAAATTACCACAAATTGAGTAGCTTAAAACAGCTGAATTCTATTATGTTATAGTTCTAGAGAAGTCCAAATTGAAGGTATTGTCAATGCCATAAACTCTCTTGAGGCTCTAGGGACGACTCTGCTCCTTGCCTCTTCCAACTTCTGGTAGATGTGGTTGTTCTTTGACTTGTGGCATCAGTACTCTGATATCTGCCTGGGTCTTCACATTCCTTTCTTCTGTGTGTCTCTGTGTCTGTCCTCTGTGTGCCTTTTTTAAGGACACTTGCCATTGAATTTAGGGCCCACCCCAAAATTCAGGATGATCTCCTCAAAATCCTTAACTTAATTATATCTACAAATAGGGTAACATTTATGGGTTCTTAGGATTAGGACATGGACATATCTTTTTGGGGAAAACCATTACAATGTATTATATATGTATTTCTTTCTAATATATAATAAATAAATATGAGATCTGTCAAGGAAAATTGCAGGCATTGTTAATATAATGAAAACAGTTTGCATGACATTGATGTAACCTAGCAACCAATGAAAGTAGACTATAATGCCCATAGATGAAAAATGATGACTTCACTGCACTAGTCAGTGGGTGTGGAAGACACCATTGAGTGATCATGTATATTGTGTGGCCATCGCATTCAAAATGACTCAATGAGTAGAGCAACAAATCTGCATCAAATTTTGCATTAAGCTTGAACATTCCTCAGTGGAAACTATTTGGATGATCCAGAAGGCTGCAGCTATGGGCAACTGGTGATTGGCAGCTTCATCACGACAACATGCCCACTCATGCATCACATCTTGTACAGAATTTTGGTGAAACATTGAATCACCTAGGTGACTCAGCCCCCAACAGTGCAGCTTTGGTGCCCTGCGACTTATGGCTTTTCTCAAAACTAAAATCACCTTTGAATGGAAAGAGATTTCAGACCATTGATAGATTCAGGAAAATACCAACGGTCAGCTGATGGCGATTGATAGAACTGTGTGAGGTCCCAAGGTGCCTACTTTGATGGGGACTGAGGCATCACGGTCCTGTGTATAATGTTTCTTGTATCTTTTATCTTCTTCAATAAATATCTGTATTTTTCCCATTACATGGCTGGTTACAGACCTCGTATATAACAATTTCAATAAAATAGGTTATCCATGCACCACCTAAAAACAATTTTAGATGCCTTGAAGAATAAATAAGTTTTTAATCCTATTATTTTTCATATTTTCCAGTTTCATGCTAGGTAATAAGATTTCCATATTTTTATGGTGGGTACCAATTAAATACCTAATGAATTAATACATGCACACATTTACATACATACATATATATACACATACACACATACATCCATGGGATGTTTGTCTTGTTATGCCTTCAGGCTATAGAGCAAGAAAGTGTAAGGTAAAACTTAAGAGATGCTTTCAAGCATGAGGAAACTCACTTGCGAAATTCAGTATTCACAGGCCAGAAAATCCTTGAAATGGGCTGAATTCACTTAGGTATAATAACCAGTATACATGAAAGTGATAGGTACAGAAGGAAATATGTGATGATATGCTTTCAAGAACATATTATTAAGGCATAGTCAAGATGGCAGACTAAGTAAACTCTGAGGTCACCTTCTCCCATGATCATATCAAAATTACAATTAAATAATAAAACAACAATTACTGAGAGCCACCTGAAGACTAGCTGAGTAGAATTTCTACAAGAAGGATATAAAGATTCCATGTTGAGACAGGTAGGAGGGTTGGTGATGTGGATCAGACAGGTATGGTAATTAAGAAATGAGAGGGCTATTTTAGTTTTGGAGGTCCCCTCTGAGGAGCAAAAAGTCCCAACTCCATACTGGGATGCCCAGCCCAGGGCACCAGTGCCAAGAAGAGGAGTCCCCATAACATCTCGCTGTGAAAACCAGCCAGTGGGGATTGCATCTGAGACAAAGGTCTGGGAGAGATGGAAGCCTTGCTCCTGCAGGGTCTGCACTCAAACTCACTTGCCCAGAAACTTATTTGTTCACAAACTCACTCACTGTAAGTTCCAGGGCAGAAGAAACAGTTGGAAAAGCACCAAGGATATATGGGGAGGAACTATACTGAGTATCTTCAAGATAAGGACTAGAGAGGCAGGAATAGGGGCAACTTTCTCAAGGGACTGAAGTGCTGGCAGGTACCATTGTTCCTTTGTCAAGACCTCCTTCCACCCATTCAGCTGGCCCAGCACAGGTGGGCACAAAACTTGTGCTCTCCATTAACCTTGCTAACACCATTCTTCCCACCCTTTTGATTCCCTGAAGCCACTCTCAAAACAAGTAGCTAACCCAGCCCAAGCCTCTTCTAGTGGCTCCTCCACAGAAGTGTCCTGCCTCAGCTCACACTACGGACTTTTTCAAAATCCACAAACCTCACACTAGTGGTGTCTACTCTAGGCTTGCACTGCAGACTCTCTCAGAGGTCATCAAATCCTATACATACTTGCTGGCTACCCTTGGCTTGTGCTGAAGACTGTCTCAAAGGTTAGCAAACCCTACAGAAGTGGCAACTACCCCTATCATATGCTACAGACTTTTTTTTTAGGGATTTTAAAATGAATTTAATCTGATTCAGGTCCAATACATATAAGCCCTGGTTCTGTTTCCAAATAGGAATCTTTTTCTTTTAATTTATTTTTATTACAGTTTACATTCAATATTATTCTGTATTAGTTTCAGATGTACAGCAAAGTTGTTAGGAAGTCATGGACTTTATAGAGTGGTTCCCTTGCTGCTTCAATACCCACCTAGCCCCACACATACTCATCGTGATTATTATTGACTATATTCCCTAGGATGTATTCCACATCTCTGTGGCTGTTCTGTAACTACCAGTTTGTACTGCTTGATCCTTTTAAATTTTTTACCCAGACCTCCAACTCCCTCCCCTCTGACAGCTGTCAGTCTGTTCTTTTTATCTTTGATTCTGTTTATTTTTTTTGTTTAGACTCCACATATAAGTGAAATCATGTGGTAATTGTCTGATTGGCTTATTTCACTTTGGCATAATACTCTCTAGGTACATCCATGCCGTTGTAATAGGTGAGATTTCCTTTTTTTTTTTTTTTTTTTTACTGGCAAGTAGCATTCCATTGTGTAAATGTACCACAGAATTTTTATCCACTTCGCACTTGGCTGCTTCCAAATCTTGGCTATTGTAAATATTGCTGCAGTGAACATAGGGGTGCATATATTCTTTTGAATTAGTATTTCAGATTTCTTTGGATATATTCCCAGAAGTGGCATTGTTGGGTAATAAGGCAGTTCCATTTTTAGTTTTTTTGAGGAACCTCCATGCTGTTTTCCATAGCAGTTGCACCATTCTGAATTCCCATCAATGGTGCACTAATATTGAAAGAATGGCTAATAGCCCAGATATCAGGCAGTTCATAAAACAAGGCCCTGCTATTATAGTGACTGGTGATTTATTAGCTGGTAAAGCACTTCTTTCTGTGTAGTATATTGTTTATGAGTCTCCTTTTCTTATATATTATCTCACTTTGTTTCTGCAGCTTCATAACAACCCTCATATTATTATGCTTTGTGTAAGACCTGTTAAGAAAATGATTGTAACTGACTGTAAATTATAGTCACATTTGCTGACAGGCAATCATGATGCTAATCAAATGAGAGAGCATGGTTTAAGGAAACCAGCCATTAGAGTCACCAGTGGATCTGCTATAGATACTCTAAAAAATCCACAAACCACACGCAATCACTAGCTAGCCTCAGTGTGCATTGTATCTCCTACCAAGTGGCCCCAAGCCCAGCACAAGTGGTGACTAACCTCCACTTGTATTGTAGATCCCAACACATAGCTTGAAACCCATCATAAGCAGTATTCAGTGTTTGCGTATAACATAACTCAAACTAAGCAACCACAGCTTGGCCCAAGTGGTGGCTGACCTCAGTTCTCAGTGTAGCCTACCCTAGGTGCCTCAACACCCAGCACAGGTGGCAACTGACTGCATATCACTTTGTAGCTTTTATCAAGTGGCACCAAGCCAGGCACAAGTGGCAGCTAAACTTGGACTGCACCAGAACCTCTTCTAAGAGGATACAGATACAACACATCTGATGGTGGCCTCAGACTACACCAGAGCCCCACCCAACCAGCTCTATAACAAACACACATGAAGCGTGGCATTGGCTGGCCCCAGAACCCTGCCAAAGCAGCTCACACTCCATGGGGTCAGAACCACACAACAGTTCTTCCACTGCAGTCAAGGCAGCCTTCACAGCCAGTCAGCCTGAGGATCAACCCAGCCCACTGACATGCAAACAACAATTAGTGCCCAACTACAAAAGGAGAGCACACAGAACCCACACTAAGGACATCACTGGAGCAGCCGGCTCAGGTGATCAAGAGGAACTGTGCTGCTAGGCTCCACAGGACACCTTCTATACAAGACCACTCTTATAAAAACAGAAGCACAAAGAGTCAGCCAATAAGGAGACAAAGAAATGTCCCAAATGAAAGGACAACACAACATTCTACAAAAAGAACTAAATGAAATGGAGACAGGCAATCTAACAGATGAAGAGCCTCAAACACTGGTTATACGAATGCTCAGTGAACTTAGGAGAAGAATAGATGAATTCAGTGAGAACTTAAAGAGATAGAAAACATTAAAAATAACTAATCAGAACTGAAAAAATAAAATAACTAAAATGAAGAATGTACTAGAGTAAATCAATAGCATATTAGGTGAAGCAGAGAATCAAATCAGCAATGTGTAAGAGAGGTAGCAGAAAACACCCAATTGGAACAGCAGAAAAAAAAAGAATTAAAAAAAATCAGATAATTTAAGGGTCCTCTGGAACAACATCAAGTGTAACATCCACATCATAGAGGTACTATAAGGAGAAGCAAGAGAGCAAGGGATTGAGAACCAATTTGAAGAAATAATAACTGAAACCTTCCCTCACCTAGTGAAAGAAAAAAACATACAGGTTTAGGAAGTGCAGAGGGACCCAAACAAGATAAATCCAAAGAGGCCCAAACAAGACACATCATAATTAAAATGGCAAAGGTTAAAGACAAAGAGAGAATCTTAAAGTAGCAAGAGAAAAGCAGATAGTTATGTACAAAAGAGCTCCCATAAGACTCTCAGCTCATTTTCAACAGGAACTTTGCATAACAGAAGGGAATAGTAAGAAATATTCAAAGTGATGAAAACCAAAAACCCACAATCAAGATTATTTCAACCAGCAAGGTTACCATTTAAAATTGAAAGAGAGAGGAAGAGCATCTAAAATAATAAAAAAGCTAAAGGAGTTAATCAACATGGAATGATCATTACAGGAAATGTTAAAAGGACTTATTTAAGGAGAATAGAAAATATTAAAACTAAAAATAAGAAAATATAGGAAAGAAAAAACTCATTGACAAAGCAAATATGTCTAAAAACAGTATATCAACCAATTATAAAGCTAATATAAAGATTAAAAGACAAAAGTAGGAAGACCATAAGTAATTACATCAGTAAATTAAGGTATACACATAAACATACACAAACACAAGAGGTGAGAATAATGACAAAAATAAAGGTGGTGGGTGAGTAAAAATCGTAGATTTTAGAATGTGCTGGAACTTAAGCAACCATCAATTTAAAATAGACTTATAAATATAATTGTCGCTTAGTATATATGAACCACATGGTAACCACAAACTACGAATCTATGAGACTTAAAATAAATGAAAAGAAAGGAATAAAAACATAGCACTGCAGAAAGTCATTAACATACAAGAGAAGAGAATAAGAGGATGAGAGAGAAAAAGAGAAGAGTTATAAAAACAATCAGAAAACAATAAAATGACAATAACTGTGTACCTATCAATAATTACTTTAAATGTAAATGGATTAAATGTTCCAATCAGAAGACATGGGGGTGGCTGAATGAATAAAAAAACAAGAACCATACTTATGCTGCGTACCAGAAACTCACTTGAGAATGAAAGACACACAGTGACTGTGGATAAAGGGGTGGAAAAATTTATTTCATGCAAAAGAAAATGAAGACAAATCTGAGGTAGCAATACTTGTATCAGACAAAAAAGACTTCACAATAAAAGCTATAACAATAGACAAAGAAGGGCATTATATAATGATAAAGGGATAAATCCCACAAGAGGATATAACTCTTATAAATATCTATGTACCTGATGTAGGAGCACCTAAATATTAAAGCATATATTCATAGACATAAAGGGGGAGTGAAGTATTATAATAATAGTAGAGGGCTTTATCATCCCATTGACGTCAATGGATACATCATCCACATAGAAAATCAACAAGAAAATAGTGATACTATATCACGCATTGGACAAGATGCATATAATAGGTAATTTTTGAATGTTTCACCCCAAAACAGTAGGCATATTATTTTGAAGTGCTGGAATAACATACAGTACAGATCATAAAACTTGTCTGAAATTTAAGAAAACTGAAACCATGTCAAGCATCTTCTCTGATCACAATGTTATGATATTAGATAGCAATTACAAAAGAAAAATAAAAACCACAAAAATGCATGGAGACTGAAAACATGCTACTAAACAATGAATGGGTTAACATAGAGATAAAGGAAGAAATCAAAATGTACTTTGGGACAAGTGGAAATGAAAGCAGAAGAACCCCAAAATCTGTGGACACAGCCAAAGAAATTGTAAGAAGGAAATTCAAAGAAATATAAGCCTATATCCAGAAGCAAGAAATGCCTCAAATAAACAATCTAGCCTTATACTGAAAGGAACTAGAAAAAGAACACACAAAGCACAGAGTAAAAAGTAGGGAATAATATAGATCACAGAGGAAATAAACAAAATAGAGACTTTTGTTTGAAAAAACAATAGAAAAGAGCAATGAAACCTAGAACTGATTCTTTCAAAAGATAAACAATTTATAAACCTTTAACCACACTTGTAAAGAAAAGGAAGAGAAAAGACTCAAATAAATAAAGTCAGAAATGAAAGAGAACTGACAATGGATACCACATAAATATAAGGATTATAAGAAAATACTATGAACAATTATATACCAACAAATTAATAATCTGGAAGGAATGGATAAATTCCTAGGAACATGCAACCTTCCAAGGCTGAATCAGGAAGAAACAAAATATGAATGGATGAATAATTAGCAATGAAATCAAATCAATAATCAACTCCTAACAAATAAAAGTCCTCGACCAGATGCCTCCACAGATGCATTCTGCCAAACATTCAAAGAATTCATACCTATACTTTACAAACTATTAAAAAAAATTGAGGAGGGAACTCTCCCAAACTTATTTTACAAAGCTAACATTACCCTGATACCAAAACCAGAGCAAGACACTACAAGAAAGAAAATTATAGGCCAATATTCCTGATGAACACAGGTGCAAAAATCATCAACAGAATATTAACAAACTGAATCCAGGAATACATTAAAAAGATCAACCACTATGATTAAGTAGGATTTATTGCTGGGATGCAAGGTTGATTCAATATTTGCAAACCAATTAGTGTGATACAACACCTAAACAAAATTAAGGGTAAAATTATGTAATTATATTAATAGAGAAAAAGCACTTGAAAAAATCCAGCATTTATTTATGATAAAAACTAAGCTAAGAGGGAAAAGAGGGAACATACCTCAACATAATAAAGGGCATATATGACAAAACTACAGCTAATGTCAGACTTAATGATGAAAAGCTAAAAGAGTTTTCCTTAAGATAAGGAACAAGTCAATAATTGCTACTTTTACCACTTTTGTTCAAAATAATTTTGGCAGTACTAGCCACAGCGGTCATACAAGAAAAAGAATTAAAAGGCATCCAAATTGGAAAAGAAGAATGAAAACTGTCAGCATTTGCAGATGACAGGATACTATATATAGAGAGAACTGTAAATATTCCACAAAAAATTATTGGAACTAATAAATGAATTCAGTAAATAGCAGGATAAGAAATTAATATTCAGAAATTGGATGCAATTTATTTTTTATCTTCTTTTTTTATTGTTCAAATACAGTTGTCTCTATTTTCACCCCACCACTCCCCCCCACCCCACCCTTACCTGCCTCCCACCTTCTAACCTACCCCCTTTGGCTTTGTTTATGTGTCCTTTATACGAGTTTCTTGATGGCCCTTCCCCTATTTTCCCCTATTATCCATCTCCCCTTTGGTTACTGACAGTTTGTTCTTT
>PVJD01015652.1:0-24066 GCA_004026545.1 Mormoops blainvillei
CCGGTCTGAAAATATTAAATGGAAAATTCCAGGCAGAAACAACGGACAAGTTTGGGATGACACCCCCAGCTCACCCCGCCCCACCCAGCGCGGGCCCCGGATCCTCTAGCTGCACAGCGTCCCCCATACGCCCCTCATCGCGTGGCCCCATGTCCCCTCACACCATCCCGAGGTGGAGACGCTTCAGTTAGCTGTGCTGAGAGAGAGGGAGACCACTCTCTCACCACTGTTAATTACAGGATATTGTTATCATTGTTCCATTTCCAGTATTGTTACTCTCCTACGGTGCCGAATCGACAAATTAAATTTTACCGTATGTACGTATAGGAAAAAACAGTACGCAGAGGAGTTGGTGTCGTTAGAAAGTTTAGGCATTCATCGGGGGTTTCGGAACATACGCCCCATGCGGATGTGGGGACTATTGCCCTAAAAAAGTATCCTTTGTATGCCTGAAATTCCAAGTTAATGCAAAGTTCTTTTATTTGCCAAATCTAGTGACTCCACAACAGGGGTGGGGCTCTACGAGGGGAGACCATGAGGTTCTAGCTTAGGACCGAATCACACACTTCCTTTCTCAGGTAGGGGTGCCGGAGACTTCACTAGAAAGAGCTGGAGCCCGACATTAGCCCCCCACCGCCACCCCCCGCAGCCATCTGGAGCTGGGTCTCAAACCACTCGGCTCACCAGCCAGAGCCCGTGAGCCGGGAACAGGCTGCACAGCCCTGAGGGCGAGTAAATTGGACCATCCTGGGAGGTGATGAGCTCCCCGTGGCAGGAGGCGTATCAGTCCTGGCACTCAGCGGGGGCGCTGGGCAGGGTGGGGAACGTGGCCGTGGGAGAAGAGAGGTGTGCCGAAGCCGCTCGGTTCAACAGTGAGAGCGGAGAGAAGTCACCAGGGCCTCCCTGCCGACGGGTGGAGGGATGCCGTGAGGGCAGGCTCTGCCTGCTGGGGCGCCCGGGAAAGGAGAGGCTCATGCAGGAACTGGCGGGGGATGGGGAGAAGAGGGAGTGTGAGTTTTCCATGGCGTCTGTGAAAAACCACCACGGACTGACTGACTTGAAGCAACGCGAATTTATTCCCTTACCGTTCTGGATGCCAGAAATTCTTGATGGGGCTGGGAAGCCCTGGGGGACCCGCTCTGGCCTTCTTCAGCTTCTAGGGTCCGCCAGCCCCCCTTGGCTTGCGGCTGCATCGCCGTGCTCCCCGTTTCTCTCGTCACACCTTCTCTGACTCGGACCCTTCTGCTCCTTGCCCTCCCTTAGCAGGACCCTGCGATTACACTGAGCCCACCCAGGTCGACCAGGATCACCTCCCCAACCCGAGGTCCTTAACTGCATCCCATCTACAAAGGCCCCCTGCTGGTGCCTGGTAGATGCCCCAGGCAGGTACTAGAAAGAAAGACAAATCAAGACAACGCCAAGGGTGGGCAAAGACAAGGGTGGGCACCATGCCCCAAAGCCCTGCTGGGCCAGGGGATGGTTCTGGGGTGCAGATGCCTGGAGGAGGGAAGCCGGAAAGACCCTGTGCAGAAGGGGGCACTCGAGCTGGGTTCTGAAGGGTGAGTAGGAGTTCGAGAGAGGAGAAGTGGAGACATTAGCGCCAAACGAACATCTGCAACCCTGTAGGCTCGGCGTCAGCAACCTACAGCCCAGGGGCCAAATTTTGCCTATAAGACTTATTTTGTGTGGCCTGTGAGCTAAGAAATGTTTTACATTTTTTGAAGGCTTATAGGGAAAAATAGAGAGCAATACGTAACAGAGACCACATGCAGCTTGCACAATCTGAAATGTCTACCCTGCGGGCTGTTACAGAAAGGTGTGCAGAGCCCTTTCTGCACAGGGGACAGGCTGCACGGGGGCCTGTCCCTCTGTCACCAGCCCAGAGAACACTGGGAGGGGAAGATGGAGCAGGTTTACATGTGGAGGAGAGAGCTCATTGCTGTGTGACCAGGCAAGGCCCTGGCTCTCCTGGGTGATCCCAGATGTCAGTCAGTGGGCGGTGGCCCCTCTCTCACAGGAAGGAGGGAGGGCTCGGTGGGGTCATGACCCCCCGGTGCCCACCGTCCCTCCAGCCAGACCCGCGACCCGAAGGGCCCGGGGCAGGGCAGACTCCCACACTCTTGGAATTAGCCGGGTTTTCCACGGGCTGGCCGGGTCTGCAGGGACCGGACGAGATGACGTTCCAAGTTCAGTAACGTCTCAGCTCTAACGAGCTGGAATTTCTGGTGGTTTCTTTTAATCCCGCTGTGTTTACCCCAATCAGCAGCTGAAGGCCGGCCCACATGGCTGTCATTTTTCCTGTGATTAGCGCCCTGGCAGAGCGGCCTGTTTTCCAGGAAATGCCACTCTACCCCATCTTCACGTCAACTCGCAGCGTCCTCGGAGGCCCGGGATGTCAGACTGGGGCGCAGGGCGCAGCGCTGGACACCGGGCCCTGGGCGGGTGCCAGGCCTCTTATGCAACTCGGGTGCGTTGCACCTGCCCCTGGTGTCCCATGGCAACTGTCAGCGGCTTCTACCAGGTGGTGAACCTTCTGAGGGCAGGGCCATCGCTTTGTGCCTCAGCTTTGGCTCCTCGGAAGCCGATAAGAAAGGCGCAATGCGGTTATTTGGAAGGTGAACAGAAACACCAAGACGAGGGGCAGGATACATTTCCAAGGATATTCCCTCTGGGATACTGGGGTGCAAGTGCCTGGGAACTCGGAGTCAGGGAAGAGCATGCCCCCAGAGCGGCCCCACACGGGGGATGGGGACCCGGCACACTCGCGCCTCAGCTCAGGGCTGCTCCCAAGGGAGTCAGCCCCCCCATATTCCGGGCCAGCTGTGCCGGCTGCAGCAGACGTTCGGGGCTTCAAAGGAAGCCCTTAGGCGGAGAGGCGGCGCTGGTAGTGAAAGGCCGCCGGGCACGCTCTGCACTGTCAGATCAAGGGCACGCAGCCCTGCGGCCCTGCACATCTGCCCCGGCACGCTCACGTGTCCCTCCGTCCAGTGCCCGTCCCGCCGCCATGCGCAGATGTGGGGCTCCAAACGGCCAAGCAACTCTTGTTTAACGGACCTGGATGGGCCCAGGGTTCTGGGAACACACACACATGGCTATCGCCCTGCTCACTGTGACCTGCCCGGGCTTCCTAAGGGCCTGCTCTATACAGGCTCCCAATGCCGAGAGCCCTTTAACCCAGGTAGGAGCAAGGCGTCCCCACCTCTCACGCCCCAGTGCTCAGCGTGGCCCTACAGATCCAGTGTCTTAGGCGGGGACCATCTCTGGGACCCCAGTGACGACTGAGCGGGGAGTGTGGTGACCAGGGAATCAGACGGAAGGACGGGCCGGGGGCCCAAGCTGGCGTCTGCTACTTGCTCTTCTCCCTCCCAAGGCTTGTCGTGTTTTGCCAGAAAATATATTTTCCCTCTTTCTTTACAAGAAAAGACCAGCGGTGAGCCACCTGTGCACGGGGCCCGAGGAGGGACAGGCAGAGGGCCAGAGGGGCCGATTCAAAACACAGCCCAGAGCAGAGCGGACACAGAAACTGGACCTGGCTTGCCAGGGGACAGCTGGGGGCCGCAGGCTCCAAGTCATCGAGGACCACCCCTGGCCCCTCATGTGCCCGGGGAGCCCTCACTCAGACACACGCCACCAGCACACGGGCTGGATGTCAGCTTGTGAACATTGCAAGCTCCCAAGGCCGGCAGCACAGTCAGCATTTTTCGTTGGCCTTTTCCAAAGCCCGACGGCCCACTGGTCCGGACGGGGCTGGCCTCCCACCTCGGCGCGGCTGACCGGCCCTCTGGAAAGCGTGGAGTTAAAGGGTGCTCAGAGAGGCCCGGGCAGAGCGGGGTCTGCCTTGCAGGAGCTCGCGAAGGGCCCTGCCCTCCCCAGGGCTCACCTGGGAAATGCCCTGAACCCAGGTCCCGCAGCTCTTCAGACCTGGGGGCCCAGTGGGGACCGGGCCGTACCCTTGGCTGCACGCTCCCCACTCAGCCCCGGCTCCGGGGCTCCCAGCCCAGGGCGCGTACCGCTGGGCAGGGTCACGTTCCTTTCCTTCTGAGTGAATTCCAACCTGTTAAATTTTACGGCGACAGGAAACCTATAACCCCACTTAGTCTTTCCACAGGCCTGGGGTCAGCGCCGCCTGTCAAGTCTCTGGGGCTGGTGGAGTCTTGGGTCGGGGAAGAGTCCAGGGACCTCGTCAAACGTGCAGGGCAAGCGGCACCCAGGCCCTTCGTGGGGCGGACACCGCGGGTGCCCCGAGAGCCCGGCGGACTGACGGGCCTGGGCCTAGAGCGCCCCCAGCACACAGCGTGTGCCCGGGGTCGGGTTTAGGTTTCTGCCGCAGGGCCGCAGATCGACTTGGCACCTCCCTGCCACTTGAAGCCAGTGCCAGGCTCCTTAAGGGGGTGGGCAGGGAGCCAGGGGCGGTCGGCAGAACAATGCCCCCCAGAGATGTCCATGATCAACCCCTGGAACCAATACACATGTGACACTACCTAGCAAAGCGACACTGCGGCTGTGCTGAGGGACCTTGAGACAGGAAAGCCCACCCCGCACTGGGTGCCACCCCAGCCGCCAACAACAGGGACAGGCAAAACTCCCGGGGGGAGGCTGCTCCCTGTAGCCGGTGGGCTACAGTGTCTGTCTGTCGGCCAAGCCCAATGACACATCTGCCTCCCGGGCAGAGGGAGGGAGCAAGGAGCTTGACCCCCGACCCCAGCCAGAGGCAACAGGACCCAGTAGGCGCCCGAGCGCTCTGTCATCACCCACCTCCCAGAATGGTGGCAGCAGGTCCAGCCGAGAGCCGAACACCGCCCCCCACCCCGACACAGGGTCCGAGAAGCAGGGCGGGGCGGGGGCCGTCGGAGTCTCAGACCCCTCCACTGGCGCCACTGGTGTCCAACAGGGAGCAGACCTGCCACCTCACCCAGCGACGGAGGGCAAACTGAACTTTCGTCTCACCTTTGACAACCAGGCGGTGTGAGCCAGCGAGTCAAGTTTGTCCGGGGGGCGGGTTAAAGGTGTGGGGCGGGAAGCTGAACTCCCACACCCACCCAGGCCTGCCCACGACCCCCAAAGAGAGCACCTGTCTGCTAAAAGCGAGATTAAACGGGGCCTGACTCGTTACATAACACCCCACATATCCAGGGTACAGTAAAAACCCACCCATCATACCAGGAGCCACGGCAATCACGGCGCCACTGGGCAGCGACCGCCCGCGGAGGCCGGCGCCGAGCCGAGCCGATGTCGGCGCGATCGGACCCGGGTCCGAAGGCGGCGGCCGCCGAAATGCCGCAACAGCGATTACCGAGACACTGGAGACAAATGAAGCCGAAGAGCATCTCAGGACAGGAAGAGAAGCTACAAAATAATACCAAGGGGAAATTTTAGAACTGAAAACATGCCGCGAGTGAGATTAAAAAACAAAACAAAACCAGCCTCGCCGGATGGGCTCCGTAGCCGACTGGAGCCGACGGAGCGGGGGAGCGGCGAGCCCGGGACAGACCCCCAGAGCGGAGGGGCCCCCGCGCCCGCGGCGCGGGGTGGAGGGACGGCGAGAAGGGAGGGGCAGGTGCTCGGGGACGCGGGGTCTTACAGAGATTCTGACGTTCGTGTCACCGCGGTCTCCGAAGACGAGGAGGCACGCGAGTGGGACTGGAAAAAGTTGAAGAAATAATGGCTGAAAACTCCCCTAATTTGGGAAAAGGCCCACATATACAGGTTTAAGAAGCTGAGAGAAACCCTAACAGGGTAACTCCCTCCAAAATCGGCGCCAGCAAGCACCATAATCAAACTTCTGAAAACGAAAGACAAAGAAAAATTCCCGAGAGCAACCCAGGACGCACGACACGTCACATTTAGGGGAACCCCAGTGCAAATGGAGGCAGACCTGCCGCCCCAAACCGTGAAGGCAGGAAGAAGTGGCGCAAGGGTTTTCCAGTTGTGAAAAGAAAGAACTATCAACCCTGAGCTCTACAGGCAGAAAAAAATATTGTGCAGGAACAGAAGGGAAATAGGTCATAAACCCGAAGTTAAAATATGAAACTATGAAACTCCTAGAGGAAAACATAGGAAGAATGCTACTTCACCTTGAGTTTGGCCATGAGTTTTTATTTATTTTGTATTTATACATTCATTTATTTTTCTATTTTATTATTTTCAGTTTATTTTATTGTGGTATAATTAACATATAACATATTAATCTTAGGACATTATTTTAATTTTAGCTTACAACGTAATTAATTCAACATTTGTATTTTGTGAAATAATCATAATAATTCTAGTTACTGTCTGTCACCATACAAAGACACAAAAGATTTTTTCTTATGATGTAACCCTTAAGATGTAATGTCTTAGCAACTTCTAAATTATAACCCAATGTTATTGACTATAGTTAGCATGCCATACGCTACATCCTCACGACTTGTTTGTTTTCCTCCTGGAAGTGTGTCCCCCTTGGCCCCTTCACTCATTTCGCATAAATCCCAATCCCGCTCCCTTCTGGCAACCACCAACCTGTTTTCTGTATCGATGTTTTGTTTGTCCATTTGTTTTGGTGTTTCGATTCTACAGATAAGTGAAATCATATAGTATTTGTCTGACCCTTTTCACGTAGCACAATACCCGCAAGGCCCACCCTTGTCTTCACAGACGGGAAGACTTTGTCCTTTTTCATGGCCAAGTAATATTCCATCATAGATATGAACCACCTCTTCAGCCCCCATTCGTCCACCGATGGACGCTCAGGCTGCTTCCGTATCTTGGCTACTGTAAATAATGCTGCAGTGGACAGCGGGGTGCATGTATCTTTTTTAATCAGTGTTTTCTTCTTCAGATAAATACCGAAAAGCGGCGTCACTGGACCGTACGATAGTTCTCTCTTTAATCGTTCGAGGGGCCTCTGTGCTGTTACCCGTGGTGGCTGCACCAGCTTACAATCCGACCGAGAGCACACAAGGGCTCCCTTTTCTCCGCGTCCTCGCCCGCGGTTGTTACTTCTTGTCTTTTTGGTCATAGCCGGTTACGGTAGGTGTGAGGTAGTAGCTCACCATGGTTCTGGTTTACATTCCCCTGAGGGGTTGTGACATTTAGCGTCTTCTCACGTACCTGCTGCTCATCCGTGCGTCTTCTTGGTGAAATGCCCGTTCAAGGCCTCTGCTTGTTCTTTGATAAAAAACGCGTACAACTCAACAGCAAAAAGGCAACGAGCCTTTGAACTCAGCCCCGGCAGCTCCATGAAAGGAAAGATGACCGAACGGATGTTATTACGGCTAAAAACTTCTGTTCTGCAGAACACGCCACTCAGAGAATGAAAATATAATCTACATGTCGGGAAGAAACAGCCGCACCACATAAATCTCCTAAGGAGCTCATACCCAAAATAAACAAGGGATTCTTAAAATTCAGCAATAGGAAAACAGACCACTCGATTAAAAAATAAGACGGAGACCTGAACGGACCCCTCATGGAAGAAGATGCATGTGGCGGGAGTCGGCCTCATGCGGCGCCCATGACTTTCCAGTTAGAACAACGAGATACACCCCGGGTCGCGGTGATGGCTCATTAACAGGGACCCTCGTTCACTGCCGGTCAGAATGCAAAACACAGCGACCACCTCAGAAGACAGCGTGGCCATTTCTTACAAAGTTAAACATCGTCTCAACCGCCGAATCCATCAGACTCCTCAGTATTTACCCATCTGAGACGAATACTTAAGTGTGTAGGTAGCAACTTCATTCATAGTTGCCCCAGACTGGAAGCAGCCAAGGTGCCCTTCCCGGGAGAGTGGACGGACAAACTGCCGCCCATCCACATAAGGGGACACGACTCAGCACTAAAGGGAAATGACCCACTGAGCCACAGAGGGACATGGACGAACATTAAGGGCTTGTGAAATGAAAGTGGGTGAGCTGGTTTCACTCAGCATATTGTTAAGTGAAAGAAGCCAGATGGGAAAGGTTCCATACTATAAGGTTCCCATCACACGATTTTTGCAGGAAAGGGGGAACTGCAGAGACATTTAAAAAACCCGTTGCTTCTAGGAGTTTGGTGAGAAGGGTTGAACAGGTAAAGCACCAAAAGTATTTTAGGGCAGTGAAATTATTTTGTAATGGTGGAGATGGGACACTATATACATTTATAAAAACCCATAATGTGTCACAGCACAGGAGTGAACTGTAACATATGCAAGTTCAAAAGTCGTTGAGGAGGCTGGGCATCCCAGAATGAATGCAGATATGACAAAACAATCAGAGTTTAGTGCCGATGTATGACGCGGCCTCGCTGATGAGAAGGGGGCTAGGGGGCCGTCCGTAACTCCAAACGCAGCGTGGGCCGTAGCCTAAGGGCACGCAGAGCCGCACCGGGACGCTGGGTTCCAACGTAGAAGGCTGTCGCCCACGGTGGTCCGGGTTAACCCTTCTGAAACCGCTCTACGTATGCCCCCGAACTGAATGGTGATGCACCCAGGTGGCGGATGATGGGTGCCGGGTTTCTGTCTGTGGGGGTGTGAGATCACAGAGAAGCAAGGGAGAAGTCTAGAATGATCCATGTGGTGAAGCATTAGCGCTGGGGAAATCAGCAGGAACTCACGTTTAGTGTAATATGAACACAGATGGTTTCCTGCAGAGACGCGGGTAGCTGTGCACACTCCTGGGTTGGATAAGCAAACATATCTTTTTGCCCTGAGGGTCAGGCGCCTGAAGCAGTGACACTCCCGCAGCCACAGCACATCTTGCTCCCTAAGACAGGAACAGGGCTGCTTGGACCGAGGGCTGATTGCAGGACTGGGTGGGGGCGTTAGAAGACAAGCCTGGGTCACCTCTTTGCACCAGAAAGTAAGAAAGCGCTTAAAAAAAAATAAGCCAAACCAGAAAATTCAAGGATGGGGAGGGTGTCCCTGGGAAAAGATGGCCCATTGAAAGAGCTCCCGACAGTCAAAATGGGAAACACTGGGACTGACAAAGTACGTGATCTGGTATCAGATGATAATCTAAAGTATGAAACAGACATCGATGGGCCCGCATTAATATAAGTAAGTGGCTAAATAAGGAAATGAGTACAGTCTTCTGTGTAGGAGAATCCCAAATACTTATCAGATGTTTATTTCACATTTCTTCCCAAGAGGAAGGTGTGAAAGGAAAATAAAAATGGTAACTTCATAGCAGACAAACCTGACGTGCACTACCTCAGTCCGGGTGGTCGACGTTGACCTCGACAATGACAAAGTGTACTGACAGCGTGTACCCTTGATATGACACGATGAGAATGTCACTTTTTCTCAGTGGTCTTCTCTCCCCATGAGAAAAGTGTCCGACAAACACCGGTTGGGGACGTTCTACAAAAGACCTGATGCGTCCTCCTCTAAACTCTCCAGGTCGCCAGGAAATATAAAGAAAATAGAAGGAAAGCCTGAGAAACTGTCGCAACCGAGAGGGACCTAAGGAGACACGACAACTAAATGTAATGTGCTGTCTTGGGTGGGGCCCTGGATCAGGAAAAGGATGTCAGGGGAGAAGTGAGGAAATTTGAATAATATACGGACTCTAGGGAATAAAAACATATCAGTCCTGGTTTATTAATTGTGGCAAATTAACACACTAACGTAAGATGTCATTCCTAGGGCACGCTGGGGATGGGACACCCAGGAACTCTGTGTACTGTCTTTGGGATAATGATGTAAATCTAAAGCTGTTCTACAATTAAAATATTACTTTAAAAAATTCAAAAATAAAAAAAAAGGAGGGGAAAGGAACAAATTGTTGGTACCTACACACACAGCCTGGATGGATTTTAAGGGCATGGGACTGTCCGCAAAAAGTCAGTCTCAAACTCTCACATGACAAAACTATGGAAATGGAGAACATATTAGCAGTTTCCAAGTGACAGGAATGGAATGGGTTGTAAGAATATAAAAGTGTAGCACACAAGAGCTCCTTTGTGTAATAAATGGTTATGTGAATTGTACACAGGATCACACATTAGCACATATGTGTATATGCCGATAAACGCACATATAGGGGCGTGTGTACACGTTCATACATTTATACGTACGTCTGGAAAAGGACATGTATCCGGAATATGTTAACAACTTCCACAATTCAATCATAAAAAGAAGAAAAATTAAGTGAGCAAAAGCTGAACAGCCGCTTCACAGAAGAAGATATTCAAACAGTCCATCAGCACATGAAAAGGTGCATTAGACCATTCGTAGGGGAACCGCAAATTAGAGCCGCCACAGAAGCCGCGGCCCCGCCCTGCCGTTGATGAAACGGAGCGAGACTGGGGCTGGCAGCGTCGGAGAGTCGCCAGGTCCCGAGCCCCTGGAGCTCTCAGCGCTTCGGCAGGAGAAGAGCAGCGCGCAGCCGTGGTGGAAGAGAGCTTGGCAGTCTCTGGTCACGTTAACCGTACGACTGCCCTGTGACTCAGGTATCCTAATTTTGAGTATCCAAGAGAAGGAAAACACCTATTATCTACAGAAAGATTTGTATGCAAATGTTCATCGCTGTATATTTATTCATAACAGCCCCAAACTAGAAACAACACGAATGCCTATCAACAGAATGGCCGAGGGTGGTTTATTCGTACAATAAAACATCGTTCAGCAAGAATAGACAGAAGAACGCACACCCGTGGATGAGGCCCAAAACAGTTTGCCATGGGCGAGAATTCAGACGCAAGCCGAGGGCAGGGCGTTCCCTACGAAGCAGCCGTCCTGCTGCCCCGCACGGTGACGGGTGGCCTCGGGGATGAGGTGTACGCGGGCCCCCGAGGGGACTTCTAGGGTGGCGGAAATGCCCTGTTTCTGTTCACGTGCCAGTTACGCGAGAGCAAGCATTTTCAAAACTCATCAAGCTGTTCGCTTGAGACCTTTTTACTGAAAGTAAATTGTACCTCAGTTCTAACAACTTTTTAAAAAGGACTAGCGACTTCCACATTAAAATAATATGTTAAATTAAATCAAATTTAAAAGGGTCTGAATCTGGCTGATTTGAGACACTGTCTGCGGGTCGGGGCAGAAGGCGGGAACCCTGAGACGGGACCTGTCCTCACCGGTTCTCACCGGCCCCGGGAAATGGGCCCAGGCCCCTGTAAACGCAGCCGTGGGCTCGGCCGTCCTCGGCTGGAATGACCATCATTGCTCACAACGAGGCTGCCCAGGGGGAGGCAAGGGTTCCTGTCCTCGGCCAGGTCCCCGAGGCCCCCATGTGCTCAGGACACCTGTCCCCCAGTTTTCCCAGGGTGACCGTGGGAACATCTAAGGGGGCTGTGATCTCTCTAGCAATCCAGCCCTGGTTGGAAAGTGAGTCTTTCATCTTCCATGAAGATTCTGCAAACGGTTCATGTGAGTGCTGTCCCACGCCTAAGATGTCCCCACCTCTTCCCCATGGGGACTCCCAGGCCACTGTGAGGCCCAGTCCCTGAGGCTATGCCTTTGGACGGCACCCTCACCAATGATAACAACGTTCCCTGCTTCGGAGCCCACCGCTGGGCCCGGGCCCTTTCCCGCCAACAGCAAAATGGGGGCCTTGAACACCAGGGTCACTTAAGGCCGACAAGACTTGGCCCTGCAAGCCGTCACTGGCAGCGATCTATCAAAAGTAGCCGTGCCACCAAGCTTTTCAAACACACGAGCGTGTGCCCAGGAGTTTGTGCTGAGAGGGAAGAACACACACAGGCAGGAGATTTTCATTTTCCAAAAAGCTTTCAAAAAAAAAAAAGGGCTTATTTTCTTTAGGGTTGGCCAAGGCGGGCTTGCTCACGGCGGCCAGTGCGGCAACCGATTCGTGCAGGGGCCATCACTCCAGGGGTCACGTATTCGCTGTTTCTTTGATGGTCCACTGGCTGGCAGCCGGGCCTAGGTCTTCAATCCCACAGCCTCTCGGCATGGGGGCATGGAAGTCCCCGCGGGACGGCTGTCCAGAGCCAGGCCAGTGATTTATGTACGTCTAGGAAGCGGGTGAGCCTGGCAGAGATGTGGGGAGGGGCAGGGAAGAGCAGGAAGCGACCACGGGGTGAGGAGGCCCCAGTGATAGTGGCTCCCAAGTCCCATGGCCTTCAGCCCCTGTGAGCCCGGGCATCGGGCCCAGGGTCCCGTCCAGGCAGGAGCCCGCGCGTGTCCGGCCAGTGTCCCCACCACGATCGGGGTGGAGGCTTCCTTCTGGTGAGTCACTCTCCCCTCCAGCTCAAATCTGCCTTCCCCTCCCTGGGACTCCCTTGCCAAGGACTCAAAGGAAGCAGCTTAGCCAACCCAGAGTCTTGCCTGAGTCTGAGAGGGCAAAAGGGAGTGCCAGGCTGTCACGAGGGGCCCTCTGCTCGGTCCCCACTGCCCCCTGCACAGCCCGTCCTCCCCGGACAGCTGTGGCTTGGTCTGTCTCGGAAGACTCGGGGGCCTTGGGGCCCAGGCCGTCAGGAGCCTCTGGTCTGACGCAGCCTCCTGTGCACCCGGGGCAAGGTCTGTGGCCGCGCTGAGTGCTGGTCACCTTTTCATCCGATGGAGCCGTCGAGCCCAGGCTGCACGGGACATGTCCTCCTGTCCCCGAGAGGGGCCCACTCAGACCCTGCAGGGGTGCTGTTGTCACCATCAGCAGTGGCAGGACAGTGCCAGGGGAAGAGAGTATTGCTGATCCCCAGACTTTAAAGCTCAGATCCACTCAGGGAAACATCCACATTTCCTCCTCGAAGGTGGGGGGGTGGGGAGACAGAGGGAGAGAAAGAAACAGAAAGGAAGAAGGGAGTGGGGGAGGGAGGGAGGAATGGAGGCAGGGAGGGAGAGCCCAATCCACCTTTGGTATGAGCACTGCTTCCATTTTATGGACGGGACAATTGAGGCCCAGGCAGGGGTGAGCGACTCTCCAAGGATTCTGAACTGATTATGATACAAGGGATTTAACTCTAGGACCCTGGGCCCATACAGAAAAGAGACAACGGGCCAGACATCAGGCAGGAGACTACATTTGGGGTGTCCCAGCCAGAGGCATCTGGGCCAATGCCCCCGGTCACCCCGGGGAGACTGAGGCCCCAGCCAGAGGGGGAGGGCTGGTCGAAGTGTGCAGCGGGCCAGGCCAGGGGGACATGGAGCACAGGGAGCTCCTAGTTAGCCCTCGGGGGGCTGCTAGCAGTCAGGGAGAGGCCAGAAGACATCAGGGTCACAGGTTGGGGGGTGTCCCTGGCCATGCTGACCAGGTCGCACCCACTCGGCCAGGGAGGGACAAGCGTCCGAAGAGGAAGGCGGCGGGCTGTTGTAGGCAAGGACACAGAGGACGGGTGGGGACTGGTTGTGCTCGGGGCTGGTGACCTCAGGCCAGGAGACAGAGGGGCTCGTCTGGGGGCGGGCAGCTCGCAGGACCTGGAATGGCGGGCCGGGCTTTGGGGGCTTTGTCCAGAGAGACACGGGTTCCTGAAAGTGGTTCTGGGAGGGCATGGCTGGGTTTGCAGAGGGCAGATCAAGGTGGCCAGGGGCGGGAGGTAGGGAGGCCAGTGAAGGGGCTGTTACGATGACCAGGAGAGGGCCGGGGTGGGGGACCTGGGGCAGTAACCGGAGAGATGTTAGCAGACAGAGAGGAACATATGTCTTGTCCTAGAAGCATCAGGCCCCCTCCGTCACGTCGCGGGAGAAGGGCCTCCTCCGGCCCCCTTGGCTCCGTTCCCACCAACACACGACACCCTGTGCCTCTGAGTGGCTCGCTGCGGCCTCAGTGTGCCCATCTGTGACCTAACTGCGTTAGCCCACTGACTCCAAGTTCCAGGGTGAGTTTGGTGCAGCTCACGGCTTGTTCCTGAGTCTGCAAGTCTGAGTAACCCTAAGGAGTAGGAGTGGGGAGACGACCCCGGTTACAGGTGGGCCCTGGCACAAACCTGTGTCCCCCCCATAGAGGGAGGCTTGATACGGAGGAGACGGCCGTGGGGGCACTGGAGCCATACACAGCCGAGACGGCTCTGAGGGGGAGCTGGGCAGGCAGCACTGGCTGCTGGAGGAGGCAGGAGACACTCTCCCAAAAGCCTTCAGCCTGGGTTTGGGTCCAGGAAAACCATTTGGGAGTTCTGGCCTGCAGAACTGTAGGGAATAAACTTCTGCTGCTTTAGCTACCACGCCTGTGGTCATTCCTTACAGTGGCCCCAGGGAACGAGCACCCCGGTTTCCTGACTTCCATCCATCCATCCCCCGTGCGTGGGGACAGCGGCGCCTGCGAGAAACCAACAAGGGGAGCCAGCGCGGATCGGGACTCCTTTCGGGTCGCGTCTGCGGTGCCCGAGGCCCCCAGGGTGGACACGTGGTCTCCTGGTAATGAGCAGAGCGAGGCAGGAGTTCACGGCTGGCTGCCGAGGCAGCTGGCTCCCCGGAGAAGGGCTCTGGGTAGAAAAGAAGCCCCAGAAATCTGCGGGGGGACCCCCGTTGGGTCCCGATACCGAGCTGTGCGCGTGCCCGGAAAGACCTCGCAGAGCCAGGCGAGAGCGGTCCCGGGCGGTCCCGGGCGGCCGCGGGCGGGCGCCTCCAGAGCTCACGTGGGGCTGGGAGCGTCTGTGTTCCAGCTGGCCAGAGCGGAGGGGTCTGGAAGGCCCCCCTGGAAAAGCAGGACCAAAGCGACCCAGGAGCAAAGGCACAGTTTACGCGTCTCCAAAAGCATTGGCTAATCCACAAGAAAATCAACTGCCCCCTGGAACAAAACTCAGCTTTTAAATGAAGGAGACAACAAAACCAGACACTTAGCAAAAATAGTATCATAATGCCCAGAATCTTAAGAAAAAGAGGAAAAACATGACTCATAAAAACATTAGTAAAAATAGACCCAAATATGCACTTAGTAAGCAAAAACTTTAAAACGGTTATTGGAACATAATCTTGGATTTAAAGAAAAATGTGTGCATAATGAGGGAACAGATAAAAATCTCAAGAGAGGAAAGAAAATTATTCACGAAAGAATAAAATGGGAGTTCTAGAACTGGCAAGCACCGGTATAACCTGGAATAGTAACTGGAGGGACACAACAGGGGACCCGTCGTCTCTAACTAGCATCTCACACACCTGTGCGGCAGACTGAAGCCGAGAGCTGGGCACGGACAGCCCCTGTGCGGCCTGCGGGGAGGTTCTACCCAAGGCGACAGGGCAATGATATTGAAATGGCCTACAGGCTGAGTGAAAACATAATAGTATGTATTTGCAGACAACGTATTTGTCTCTGTAGAGAATCCCGAAGAATCTACAACCAACCTCCCAGAACGAAGGGAACTTACTGAGGTTGCAGGTTATGAGGCCAATATACAACGATGCACAGCATTGCTGTGTACTAGTAAATAGCAGTTGAGGGCATTTTAAACAGCATAATTAACACTAGCATCTCAAAATAAAATACATATAAAAAATGTAACAAAATATGTGTAAGATCTGTATGCAAAAATTCCAAAACACCGATGAAAGAAAGAAAGAAAGACCTGCACAAGTGTGATAATGTCCAGTGATCAGAAGGGCAGTTATTGTTAAGGCTTGAAATCTCCCCATGTGGAGCAATAGATCCCCAAAGTACATTTTATAGATATTCACGGGCAAAGGAAAGGCAAAGAAACTAGAAGAGCCAAAATAATTGTGAACAAGAACAACAAAGTTGGAGCAGCGATGTTACCTGATGTCAGGGTTTAATATAAGGCTATAGTATGCAAGGCAGGACGGTATGAGTGAAAGAAGAGACACATTAACCCATGGAAAAGAACCGTGATTCCAGAAATAAACCCACACGGGTGGCCAATTTTGATGTAGGGGTAAAGGCAGAGCCATGGAGTAAGATTTGCCTTTTCGACCAATGGCGATGGGATCAATGGACTTTCAAATGCAGTCAATGAACCTTGCCTCATGCCCCATGCCTTGCACAAAAATTAACTCTAAATGACCCGTAGATCTAAGTGTAAAACCTAAACCCATAGCACTTCCCCAAGAAAACACAAGAGAAAACCCCCGTGGTCTTCCTTGAGCTAGTCAAAGGTTTCTTATAAAGGATACCAAAAGCCCAATTCATAAAAGATTAAAATTAATAGATTGGGTGGCATCAAAATGAATAGTTCTAGTCTTTAAAAGGCTGTTATTAATAAGAACACACTGAAAAGCATCTATTCGAGAAAAGCCACGGACCTTGGTAACAACAGTGAGTCCGAAGCATTTTAAATTTGGGGCTATTCCCACGGCTCTCCCTCCCCAGCTCCATGGTGCAGTTCTGTGAAGAGTCTCCTGCCCAGAAGAGTCAGTCGTTTGACCTTGAACTAGGATCTGCAGGAAAATCTCTATTCCCAGAGTTCGGTTGCTCTTTGATATGACTCTCAGCTTGGCTCTGTGAATAAAGCCTTATGCTTAGGATGGTACTAAAAAATAAGAATCCGCCTGTAACATCCCTGTTGCCGGAGGCTGTGCTTTCAGTTGGGCAAACAAAAACCTGGCCGCAGATTTAAAGGAAGGTGCGGGGAACTCGAAAACCCCGGGGAGCTTTAAAGAGCACCGGCACCTTCCCGAGGGTCTAAAAGGCGGCATGCCCGCCCAGCAATCGACCCAGAAAAGGAGAAGACCCTGTCACCCACCTTTGGCTCGATGCTCCTATATAAATAGGAAGAGAAAAACCAAGGACCATTTTTAAACCACCTGAAGTTTGAAGGCATAACTTATAGATAAACTTTACAAAAGAGGGAAAAAATTATGTTTGAAGCAATTAAAGAAATCTTCTGATTGATCACTGGTTGAGCACTAAATTGTACTGACACGAGGCTGAACCCTAGGAAGCCAGGTTTAAAAAAAATAAAGGAGAACTTAAGAAAAAATGAGCAGAGAGCCCAGCGGATGGGCCGTGTAGGGAATGTGGCGTCGGCCCAGGAAAGCCACTAAACCAGCAGGCAGCAAAAAGAACACCAAGGGCAACAAAAAAAAAAAAGAAAGAAAGAAAAAAACAGCGAATAAAGCCCAGCACAACATTAGTCCTTGGAGAGAGAGGAGCTGATGACAGGACTGCTACAATGTTATTAAAAATGTCAAGTTTCCACACAAATTATGGCACATGCAAGGAGACAAGAAAATATAATCCATGCACAGGGTGAAAGCAGCCAACAGAAATGTCCCTGAGGTGACCCAGATATTGGATTTAGGAGACAAACCATTTAAATCAGCTAATAGCAATATGTTCATGGAAGTTTTAAACCCACGTTTAAAGAATTAAAGAAAATTATGACCGTCATGTCTCATCGAATAGAGGATATCAGAAAGAGATAGACAAAACTTTAGAGAAAAGAAAAGAAAAACAAGTATAAATTCTGGAGTTCGATAGTACAGTACCTGAAGCGGAAAAGCCCCATAGGGAAGCTCAACATCAAATTTGAAAGCACATAAAAAGAGCCAGGGACCAAACATTGAAAAAGGGTTAATGCCAGTGCTTCACAAACTCTTCCAAAAAACAGAAGCGGAGGAAACACTTCCTAAACCATTTTACGAGGCAAATAATCCCTTGATGTCAACATCAGGAGAAGGCATCACAAGAAATGAAAACTACGGATCGATATCTCTTATAAGTAAGTGTGCAACGATTCACAGCACACTGTGTGCCAGCGAGCCAAGCCCAGCAACAGGTCGAGAATAACTTACACCACGACCAAGTGGGATCTACCCCACCAATGCAGTTTATTTACTATCCAAAATTGATTAATGTAATGCACATCAATAGAATAAAAAACGAACACGGTCACCTCAATACTTGCAGAAAAATCATGTGACATAAAGGGTCCACATGTGGACTTACGGAGGCTTACGGCCTCTGAGCTCCAGCGTGGGGACAGTAGCTCGAAAGGCACCAGGGACCCAGGGGGCAGAACTGAATGAAGTGTCTGGCACCAGGGTGAGAGCTGAAGGTTGGGTAGCTTTCTCCCAGACAGAAGTGCCAGCACGTGGGCACCAAACTGAGTCTCCGGCAACCTGGCTCACACTGTTTGGCCCACCCTGGTGATGGCCTGAGACCACGCCCCACCAACTGGTGGGCCCACCCAAGCTGATTCCAGTGTTTTTCCCATACAAATGGCCTGTCTTGGCTCCTGCTTCAGGCTTCGCTGAAATCTCTCAAACAAGCGGCATCTGGGCTCAGCGCACCCCATGTCTCTTGCTAAGTGGCCTCAGGCCCAGCACTAGTGGCAGCCGACCTTGGTTCCCAGCCTGGCCTCTCCTGGGAAGCCCTGAGCCCAGTGCAAGTAGCGGCCGTCTGCAGGCCACTCTGTAGCTCCTGCTGGGTGACCCCGGGTAGAGCGCAGGCGGTGGCTGACTTTAGCCTCCACCTCTGGGAGGTCCCAGATCCAGTACAACTGGTGAACAGCTTCATCCGCCCACATCAAGGCACCAGCCAACCACGTCCATGAGCAACACGCTCCAGGAGCGGACTCAGCAGCACCAGGGCCCTGCTGATGGAAGCCCTGCTCCGGGGGGTGGGCCCCTGCACGGCTGATCCTCCATGGTGGTCCCAGCCAGTCCTTGCAGCCAATGGGCTTTGGGCTAACTCTCTCCCATTGACCTGCCAACAGCAATCAAGGCTCAACTATAACAGGAGGGTGTACACAGCCCACCGGGGTGGGGTGCACCTGGGGTGCCCAGCTCAGGTGAACAGGGAGGCTTGTACCACTGGACCCTACAGGACACCTGCTACGTTAGGCCACTCTACCAAGACCAAAGACATAGCAGATATACCAAAAACATAGAAACAAACACAGGGAAGCTGCCAAAATGAGGAGACAAAGAAACATGTCCCAGATGAAAGAACAGAACAAAAATCCAGAGAAAGAACTAAAAACGGAGACACGCAATCTACTACGTGCTGAGTTCAAAACACTGGTTATAAGGATGCTCAGTGACCTCAGTAGGAACTTCAGCAGCACAGAAAAGGGCATAGAAACCATTAAAAAAGAGTCAGAAATGAAGGACACTCTAACCGAAATGAAGAATAATTACGGGGAATCAACAGTAGAGTAGATCAAGCCAAGAATCAAAACAGAGATTTGGAATATGAAGAAGCAAAAAATACCCAATCAAAACAGCAAAAAGAGAAAGAATCCAAAAAAAGTGAGGACAGCGTAAGAGGTCTATGGGAAAATTTCAAGCATAGCAACTTTCACATCCTGGGGGGGCCGGAAAGAGAAGAAAGAGAGCAAGAAATTGAAAACTTATTTTAAAAAATAATGATAGAAAACTTCCATACTTTGGTGAAGGACATAGGCATGCAAGTCCAGGAAGCACAGAGAGTCCCAAACAAGATGAACCCAAAGGGGCCCACACCAAGACACATCATAATTACAAGCCAAAAGGCTAAAGGTAAAGAGAGAATCTTAAAAGCAGCAAGAGAAAAGCAGCTAATACCTACAAGGGAGCTCCCATAAAACTGACAGTTGATTTGTCAACAAAAACTTTGCAGGCCAGGAAAGTTTGGCAGGAAAGATTCAAAGTGATGAAAAGCAAGGGCCTGTAACCAGGATTGCTCTACCCAGCAAAGCCATCACCTGGAATCAAAGGGCAGATAAAGAGCTTCCCAGGAAAGGAAAAAATAAAAAAAAACCTGACGGAGTTCATCACCACCAAACCAGTATCACATGAAATGTTAAACTCCTTGAAGAAGAAGAAAAGGGGAAAAGCTCAAAGTTATGAACAATAAAATGGCAATAAATACCTATCTATCAATAATTGAATCCCAAAACAAATAAATGAACAAGTAGAATAGAAATAGACTCATAGACACAGGGAAAATTTTGATGGTTGCCAGAGGAGAAGGGGTTGGGGGCTTGGGGGATTGGGGAATTGGGTGAAGGGATTAAGATGTACAAATTGGCAGCTACAGAATAGTAACGGGGATGTCAAGTGCAACATAAGGAATACAGTCAATTAAAAAAAAAGAAAAAGTGTATAACAAATTCCAACACTCTTAATGATGAAAACACTCAACAATCCAGGGATAGATGAGAACTTCCTCAAACTGACAAAGGACATCTGTGAAAAGCTCACAGCTGATATTATACTTACTGGTGAAATCCCTTCTCCTGAGATCAGGACCAGGTCAAGGATATCTGTCCTCACAATTTCTGCTCACTGTTGTACTAGACACTTTAGCCAGGGCAATTAATAAAGAAATACAAGGCATCCATATTATAAAGAAAGAAATAAAACCATCTCTACTTGCAGCTGACATGATCTCATATACAGAAAATGCTAAGGAACTCAAAAAAACTATTAGAAATGATGAGTTCAGTAAGCTTGCAGACTACAAGATCAAATACACTTAAGATAAAAATGTTACTAGAGAGATAAGTGACATTCTATAATGATAAAAGAGCCAATTCATCAAGAAGATATAATAATCATAAACATATATGTACCTAATATTAGAGTCCCAAAATTCATGGAGAAATAAATTAAAATTTAAGATGGAAATACAAAATCCACGCCCAAAAGTTGGAGATTTCAATACCCACTTTTAGTAATGGGTAGAACAACTAGACGGAACAGAGAAACAAAAGGTTTGAACAACACTGAGAACTAAGTAGACCTAATGAATCTCTATGACACACCACTCAACAAGAACAAATATACTTTCCTCTCAAGTGCACATAAGACATTTTTCAGGACAGGCCACATGTTAGGCCATAAAAAAGTCTCAGTAAATTTATAAGGACTGAGATTATACAAAGTATATTCTCTGATGACAATGGATAGAATTAGAAATCAATGACAGAAGGAAATTTTGGAAATTTATGCAGATGCGGAATTAAACAAAACACTCCTAAATAACAATGGATGAAAGGATATGTCACAAGAGAAATTATGTTGGATTTATGTTGAGATGAATAAAAATAAAGCCACAAAGCGCCAAAACTTACAGGGTGCAGGTAAAGCCGTGTGCAGAGGCATATTTATAGTTGTAAAATGCCTACATGGAAAAAAAGAAAAATTTTAGATTCATAACCTAAACTTTTGCCTTAAGAAACTAGAAAAATAAGAGCAAGCTAAGCCCAAACCAAGTAAAAAGAGGGCTATAACAAAGACTAGGGTGGAAATTAATGACAGAGAGAACAGAAAAACACGAGAGATCAATGAAACTAAAAGCTTGTTCTTTGAAAAAATTACCAAAATGATTAAAACATTAGCTAGACTAACCAAGAGAAAAAGAGAGAGAATTCAAATTAGTAAAGAGGAATGAGAAAAGGTGACATTGCTACTGATATTACACAAATAAAAAAGTATTGTAAGGAAATACTATGAACAATCCCACACCAATAAATTAGGTAGCCTAGATGAAATCATTTCCTAGAAAGACACAAACTAGCAACATGGAAAACAACAGAAAACTCTGAATACCTCTATAGCAAGTCAAGAGATTGCGTTAGTAACCACAACACTTCCCACAGAAAAGCCAAGCACCAGCTGGCCTCACTGGTGAAATTTAACAAGTGTTTAGAGGAGATTTAACACCAGTCCAAAACAAACCAAAAACAAGAAATAGAAGAGGTGAGAACACTTCCCAGCTCATGTTCTGTAGCAGGCAGTGTCCTGATACCAGAACCAGACAAAAACACCACCAGAAAAGAAAAACAGCCTCTCTTGTGACTATAGATGCAAGGACACCCAACAGAATGCTAACGAACTGAACTCAGCAGCATGTAAATGCGGGGTTTGTCCCGTAACAGCGAGGCCGGTTGAATGACATATCTATTAATGGGATATACTCTGTGGATACAAGAAAGGATAAAAATCACATCATCATATCAATAGACCCTGAGAAAAGCATTTGGCAAAACCCAACATCCATTCACAATAAAAACTCTCAGTCAAATTTGAACGGAAGGGGACTTCCTCAGCCTAGAACAGAGTATCTAGGAAAAACATACAGCGAACAGCAAACTTGACAGTGAAAGACAGGCCGCTTGCCCCAGGCTCAAGAACAAAACAAGGCCGTCTGCTCTCGTCACTTCTACTCAACACTGTACTGGAGGTTCGAACCGGGGAAATTAGGCAAGAGAAAGAAATGAAGCCGTCCGGATTGAGAAAGCAGTGAACCCAGCTCTGTGTGTGGGTGACGTAATCTTATCCTTAGAGAACCCTAAAGAACACACACGCACACACACACGCACACACACACACGCCTTCGGTGGTAAAAAACAACTTCAGCAAAGTCATCAGATCAGCATACCAGTCGCTTGTATTTCTATACACTAGGAATAAACTATCTGAAATAAAAGTTCAAGAATACAATGCCTTTCACAAGAGCATGAAAACATAAAATGTTTCGAAATAACTTCAGCAAAAGAATGCGTGTCTTGTGCGCTGGGGATGGCGAAACACCGTTGACGGACCTTAAGCGTTTATTTAGATGGCAGTAAATGCTCTGCGTTTGCGGATTGCAGGACTTGATGTTTTGAAGATGACGGTTCTCCCCAAATTGATCTATAGGTTCAATGCCGTCACTAGCAGAGTTCCAGCAGAATTTTCCCACCGGAAACTTGGAGGCCGATCCTAAAACTTACATGGACATTGCAGACAGCCCAGAATGCGCGAACCAGTCTTGAAAAAGAACATTGCGGAGGACAGTGTCTTAGTCAGCCAGGCCGTAACAAAGGACCACTGGCCAGGTGGCTTGAAAACAGCAGGTTCGGTTATAATTAAGTCATTCATGAGTGATAAATAATTGGGAAATGTGGCCTCTCATGGCTCTGGACGCCAGGAGTCCAAAACAGAGGCGAAAGCAGGACAGCACCCCCCCCAAACAGGCGTGTGCGAAGGTTTCGCGCCCTGTCACTTCCAGCTTCTGGTGGCCCCCAATGGCCGCGTGACCCCGGTCTCTGCTCTAGCTTCACACGGCCTTCTACTCCTTTCTCTCCTCTGTGTGTCTCTTATGACAACCCAGGATGCCCTCATTTTGGGGTCCTCCGTTAATTACATCTGCGAAGACCTCTTTTATAAAAAAGGCCAGGTTCACTGCTCCCAGGGACTGGGAGATGGACATATTTCCCTGGGGGCCACTGTTTCATCACAGAAGACTTTCAGCTCTCAAGTTCAGAACGTGTTGTAACGCAGCAGTAAGCAAAGCAATAAGATACTGGCATGAAGAGAAACAGATCAATGGAACAGAATTGAGAGCCCAGATATAAATCTTTGTAGTTATGATCAACTGATTTTCCACAAAAGTACTAAACAATTTATTGGCGAAAGGACAACCTTTCAACACATGGTGCTGGAACAACTGGACATCCACCTGCGAGGGTGTGACTTGAGCCCTAACCTCACGCCGTGTACTCACGTTGCTCTTGCTTGTACTGTCAGCCTCCTGCAGGAGTTCAGGGGCTTCTCCAGCGTCCTGGTCAGTCTCAGCCTCACTCGGGCTCTGGGCGCCCAGGCTCGGGGGCGGGATGCTCGCTGCCTTCCTGACTCTCGTGACTCCGCCTTGGGTCTACGGTTGGTCTGGCATGGGGGTTGCCAGCCCTTCCCTAGCAAAAGCAGACTTCTTTTGGGCATCAGGGTGAGGTCCTGAGTCCAAGGTGGGCTCCTGCCCTTCCCCAGGTAGCGGGCTTGGCTTTTGTCCTCTGGTACAATGAGTTTTTGCCTCTGCCCTAGGAGTGACATTTTGTTACCCCCCCCACCCCCCACTAACTGGTAGCTTAAGGCTTTTGCTTCGTAGGAGAGAAGAGTCTGGGGACGTGGGCAGGACTTACGGCCCATCCCATAGGAGCCAGCTGGCACCTCCTTCTCTCCAGTCCTGTGTGCTGACCCAGACTTCCTCCTGAGCACCTGGCGGGGTCCCGTGAGACACGGCCCCTGGGCGAGCGCAGGCCGCCCCCGTGGTTCCCAGCCCCCATCCGCCCCACGGCGATTCCTGCTGGCCCTCGAGCCGGCGCTTGGCCTCGTTCGAATTTTAGTTGCTTTCTTCTTACCTGGTGGCGTGGAGGGCGCCACTTCGGCCATGCTCTGCCACGGGGAGGCCAGCATGTGTCCCAGTCTGGAGGGGCTCATCCTTCTTTGATATTCAGGTTACTAGGTGGTAGCTGATTGGCTTGTCCGTTCCTGGCTGTTTCTCATTATTGAGGGGG
>PVJD01015653.1:0-24069 GCA_004026545.1 Mormoops blainvillei
CCCGCCCCCGCCACTGTCTCCCTTCGAGCCCCCCCAGTCCCCGCCGCCCAGTGCTGAAATCTCTTGCCGGCACCCCACCCCCTCCGCACCACCCTGCAGTCCCCCAAGCCTTGCCGCCCTTGAACACCGGCAACCCCACAGGACCCCTTGAGCGGGGAGAGGGCAGGAGGGGCTGGCCGGGGGCTGAGGGGGAGGGGTGCCTGAGCCGGGGGCTGCAGGTTGCCACACCCAGGCGAAATGACTACCACGGAGGGCATGGGGGGAGCAGTGTTTCCCAAAGGACACATTTAGACGCTGAAGCCTCAGTGGCCATCACCGACCCTTCTACAGACACCCTCTGTCCCCAGACAAGACCCTAGCCCCCTTTCCAGCCAGTGCCTCTTGTTCAAGGCCTGACACCTACTAGACTCAGGGTTATTTTTATGTTAAAAAAGTCTTTAGGACTTTTTTAGTCTTTTTTAGTCTTTTTTAGGAAAAAGAGTGGCGGTCCTGTGCCGGGAGGGTGGATGTCTGACCCAGGGCGCATCCCCATATCCACCTGTTTCTCCTGCAAAGCCCTGGGCAGGGCCTGGGCCTGGGCTCCCTGCTGGAGAAGCCCCTCATGTCTGCCCACTGCCCTGCCGGGGGCGACAGCCCTGAAGGGGAGGCGTGTGGGGACAGGCACCGCCGCTGCGGCCTAAACACGGGTGCTGCTTCTCTGTGAAAACAAAGCGAGCGCAGGACTGACCGCAGGAAAGGCCTGGACTGAGAGGCCGGCGAGCTTCCTCACGCTCTGCGAAAGCGGAGCGCTGGTCAGACTCACGGCTCCCGACACAAGCTGGAAAACCCATCGGGCCCGGCAGCCGCAGTTCAGCCTCCAGCCTCCAGTTCTGACGCCTCTGCCCTGCACCCACCGGGTCTGGTGGCTGCATTTATTATTCATGGTGTCCCGGTGACATGGAACTTTCCAACTCAACTGCAGCGGGCAGCACCGGTCCCCCACCCCCTCCCGTGGGGCGGGAGTGTGAGGAGCCCTCTCGCTGTGAGTTCCTTCTCATCCCCAGGAAATCCCTTAGAACTAAACACACAGACGCCTGACACTTGAACACCAATATTCACAGCCGCGTTACTCACAATAGCCAAACGGTGGCAATGACCCAAAGGAAAAAACTGAAGAGCGAAAAAACAAATGTGGCCTGCCCACGCACTAGAATATCATTCAGCTGTGAAAAGGACCGGCGCTCTGACACGTCCTACCGCGTGAGCGAACCCCGAGGGCAATGTGCCAAGTGAAATAAGCCAGACACAAAAGGACAGGTGTGTGAGTCCTCTGACATGGGGTTCCGAGAGGGGCCCAATCCAGACACAGGAAGTAGGAGGGTGGTTGCCAGGGCCCGGGGAGGGGGACGTGCAGCTGATAAATGGGGATGGCATTCCTCTTCGCAAGGATGAAGAAACTGGGGGAACCAGTGGTGGTTGCCCACCGTCGTGAATGTACTCGATGCTGCCGAATCGTACGCATAAAGACGGCCGTGTAACGTGTATTACGTCTCTTAGAAACGATACTTCACCCAGCTTCCCTCCTCCAACTGCCGGTTCTGAGAACAGCGCCCCTCAGGCCTGGCACCCGCTACAGCAAACACGCAGCGTTACGTGTGCCTTCTGTCACCTTAAAACCAAAATGAGATGACACTGAAAGCCACTAAGAGCTTCCTTGGCGTCTTGTAAAAATCGTTACATTTATTTGAGAATGTTTGGGGCTGGACAAAGTTCTTATATCTCCAGGTCTTCCCTTCGATGACGTCGGACCAGGAGCACCCCAAGACCCCCGTCCCAACACCACCACAGACACACATGAATATGACGGATTTTTTTGAGGAAAAATAATTTCAACATCCATGGTTACTGCCCACCTAAGTGTATTAGTTTCATGTTACTGCTGTCAGGTGACCACACATTTAGTGGCTTAAAACATGAGTTTATACTTACAGTTCTGGAGGTCAGAAGTCCAGCCTGCTCTCACCTGGCTAGGTTCAAGGTGTCTGCAGGTTGTGTTCCTTCCAGAGGCGCCAGGGAGAACCCCACCTGGCCCTCCCTGGCTCCTGGCCCGTCTTCCATCTCCACAGCTGGCTCCCACCAGCACTCTCTGACCGCAGCTGAGAAACCCTCTCCTCTTTAAGGACCCATGTGACTCAACTGGGTGCGGCCCACCTGGATAACTCAGGTTAATCACCCCTGTGGCCATGATTCTGCCAGCCACGCCGAGGCACGTGTTAGTATTCATGGCTTTAACTAGGAAACATCGCTCTGTGTGGACTCGGGCACGGAGAGGGTTTGCTCACAACACATCTGGGGAAGAAATGAAATAAGGTTCCCCTGTGTGGTTGTTTTTTGGTGGCTTGGCTCCCACTTTAGAATCCTGGCACCCTCTTGCATCACCATGGCGGGTGTTACTGGGAGGTCCTCTCTGCAGCTGAGACACCTGGGCTGTCACCAGCCCCTGTGGGAGGTTTGCTGGGGAATGGGACGGACAGCAACCCGGGCGTGAAGCGGACGCAGGGCCAACTCTGCAGTCACACAGGGTTCTTAGGTTTGGCTATTACTTAGCGGTCACCTTCTTAAAGTTCTTAATAATTTTGAACAAGAGTCCCTGCACCATCATTTTGCCCTGCCCCGCAAATTTACATAATGGGTGGTGGCTGATGGGATATGCTGCCTGATGGGAGTGGTGGTCCTTCAGTCCCCAGCGACGCGCACGGCCCAGAGCACAGTGGTGGCTGGAGAGAGGCGGGCTGTCCCAGCTTCCCCTGCTGGGTGCTGCCTGGGCCGGGGTGGCACAGGCCTGGCTGCACCTTGTCCTCACTGGTCAGCGAGAGAGGCTCTGCGGTCGTAACAAGTGACCGACAATAAAGCCACTCAGGGCTGGACGTGAACTTCTCCCCAGTTTCAGTCCCGAGGTCGGGCAGCTCGTGGCCTCCCGGGCTACACCGACATCCTGGTCACGTGAAAGGAATGAACACCTGGAGCGGACACGCCCGGCTCTCCCAGCGCATGCGTGATGCTCAACCCGCTGCTTTCTATGACTGAAGGGGTGAAAGGAAGGGACCGTAGGCGACCAGGACGAATGGAAGCGCAGATCCTGGGAGAGCGCTCACCTGCGCGCCTGCCCCTCGGCCGAGGCCCTTCACTGTCAGCGCGGTGTCCCGGGCTGCAGGCTGTGCCAAGGCTCCGCCCTCTCTCCCTGTGCGGGTGGGCTGGCCTGCACTGCGGCCCAGACTCCAATTTTCGTTTTGCCTCCTCGCTTTCCTTCCCCCAGGAGAATGTTTCCTATTTTCTGTCATCTGTGAACTCTGCTAATTGTATCTTTTCCTTTTACAATTACTCGCAGTTGAAATATTTCATTAGCTATTTTCAGCATGTATTTAAGATAAATGTGTCTCAAGATATAAAAGACAATTGGCAGGCACAAGCAACGTTTTCAAAAAGGGATATGGAGGCATTTGAAATAAATTAAAGGTGTTTATTGCTACCTTTACTCAATTTGTGTCGCATTTCCACAGATACGTGGTTGGAAAATTTCCCTAAAGTCGAAATGCGCATTTGCAGACCATGGAAAACCTTCTGACAACGCTCATCATATACATTTATGTTTTGCTTGAACATTGCCATGGTCACCAAAGTAAGTGCTGAAAAAATCTTTTTTGACCGAGGATCCGGTTGTGCATAGGTGTGTATTGGGACGGCAAGCTCATAGCGTCCCTCAGCAGAAAGTTGCACGCATGCAACGGAACCTCTCACTTTGCAGACCTTCGTCGCCTGTTGAGAACTACCTCAGATCTGGGAGACGCGAGCTCACGACTTTCGATGACATTTGTTTACTCTCTGTGTGATGGGCTGGAGGCAGGTACAGAGAGAAAGGGGGCTTCCCATGGGACTGGTGGTTTCCGGGCCGCCAGAGCAGGATTGAGACGAAGAGGTTTCATTAGAGAAAAGCGCTGGGCACAGAAGAGTCCCACACGGGCCTGGCTGGGGCTGGGGAAGGTTGACAAGCCTTAGTCCCCAGGGGCTGTGAGGAAAGGACGCGGGGGACGGAGCCTGGAGCAGCCACATGTTCCCTCGTGGGATGAACAGCAGGCGATGACAGGGGCAGTGTGGCCGGGGAGCCCTGGTCCAGAAGACGGTGCCCTTCTAGCACGAAGGGTTCAAAGATGCATTTCAAAATCACGGTCAGCCCTTCTCCCTCCCAACTCCTCTCTTCCGTCTCCTGCCAGGGGAGGCCTCTGTGGGTCCTTGGTCACCCGGGATAAGCCTAGAGTGGCTGTGGAGCGGCTGGGCAGGCGGCCCTCCCCTCTGCTTTTCTCTGCAGTCTCCTCTGTGGGCCGACTCGGCTCGAAATTGTTGTCCAAGATGTTATGGAAACACAAGAGAAAAACCCTGAGCACTTTCCACTGGCTCAGCGGTGGCAGGCCGTGCGCGTCCAGGTGGGAAAACGGTCTGAGATGTGCAGGAACGGTAGCGGGTCGCTTTGTTAAAGTCCTGTCTCAAACGACGTCTTTCTCACGAAGAGCCTGAAAGCAGGGGCGCGGGGCTCTCTCAGAGCGCCTGGTGCTCGGCCGCCTGCCAGACGCCGGCCACCTGAAGGCTAGGGGCGCTTTAAGACCACGAGGAATCTTACAGGGACAGGAGTTCAACCCTTTCTCTTCATCAAGATGCGCGATCAAGTGTGGGAAGGTGGAATGGTGCTCCTGGAGTTACACCGTGTGCCGACCGTGGCGAGGATGAAAGTGAAAAAAAAGGCAGGTGTCTTTCCCCTCAGTCTCTTGGACGAGAGATGTTTCAAAGGCTGTGGACATAGAGAGACAATAGATACATAGATGGATAATGACAGATAAACAAATAGATTGAGCGATAGATTGATGGTAGAGGGGTTATAGGTAGATATTAGATAGATAGACAGAACTTTGTCATTATGTCTATAATGTCACACACATTTGATCCTTAAACTAAACTACTAGGTAGTCAGAGCAAATATTATTGTTATTATCATTATTACTTTTTAGCCTCACCTGAGGACATCTTTTTTCATTGCCTTTAGAGAGAAAGGAAGGGAAAGAGAAAGGGAAAGAGAGGGAGGAAGAGAGAGAAACACCGACGTGAGAGAAGCGTTGATTGGTTGCCTCCCGTACCCAGACTAGGGATCGTTCGTGCTCTGACTGGGAATCGAACCGGCAACCTGGGTATGTCCTGACCAGGAATCAAACCCACAACCTTTGGATCCCGGATGACCCTCTAACCGACTGAGCCACGCCAGCCAAGGCAGGGGGAATACTATTTTTATCCCCATGGTACAGATGAGGAAACAGAGTCTTAGTAACATCGCAAGACCATGACAGAATTGAGAATAGAAACCATGCCTGGCTCCAATGGATTTTCCCCCCAGTATATTTATCGCAGAGTATGGAAGAATATATTAGGCTCAAAATCTGAAGCTCAGTTTCATACACAAGAGCTAAGAAGGACAAGTGTATGTGTCCTGCTAAGTTCATCACATCTTGAGTGGCCTGAAGGTATAGCAGCCCTAGACCCCAACTGTGCCTGTTCAGTGGGCCAAACTACTCCCTTAAAACAGTGAGTAATTTTTCACTAATGCAGATCTGTTTATACTTAGGAAATTGTATTTACTTTTTTAAAAGAAAAAGATTCGCCCTGGCTGGCGTGGCTCAGTGGGTTGAGTGCCGGCCTGAAACCTGAAGGGTCGCCGGTTCAATTCCCAGTCAGGGCACATTACTGGGTTGCGGCCAGGTCCCTCGTAGGGGGTGCGAGAGAGGCAGCCACACACTGATGTTTCTCTCCCTCCCTTTTTCCTTCCCTTCCCCTCTGTGTAACAATAAATAAATAAAATCTTTAAAAATAAATAAATACAAGAAAAAGATCTGTGACTTGTGAATTGGGACAAACCCTGTGAAGAAGAATTTGACAATATCAGAAGAAAACTATGTTTGCATTCACCTCGTGGTCCAGCAGTGCTACTTCTAGGAATTTACCCCCAAATCACTCCTCTGATAGTATGAAAACATAAGCCCTCTAAGTGATGGACTGCGGCAGTGTTTTTAACTGTGTAGTACTGGAAGTGACCTGAATGTGCCGGCACAGGTAAACTGTAGCCCGTACGCACAGTAGGGTGCTGGGCCGCTGTTGGAAAAGGAGGAAGATACCCAGAAACGAACTGATAGGGAGTGATTTCCAGGAGGTGTTATTAGGTGACAAACAGCAACATGCAAAAGAGCACAGGTACTGTAAGTTTTACAGGAAAAAAGAAAAAGAAAAAATGAGAAAACAAACCTATCTGCTTACCTTTACAACAGGAAGCAGAGTTAGGAAACCAGAGAACAATGAAACTGGCTTTCCACGGGGGTCCGGAGGCGGTGGAAAGGCAGGGAGATGAGGGAGCCAACTGCTCTGCATTTCTTAAAGTACAGTTTTCCTTTCAGAAGCATGTGAAGAAACTATGGACTTAAAAAATAAAATCAGCTCAATAGAATGGGAAGGGGAACACCTAAAACTGGAAGGAAACAGAGGCGAATGAATCTAGTCATGTTTCAAATGAAAGCCAATGGGAGGAAGGAAAGTGAATAAAAACGGAGAAACCCAAATGATGTAGGAGCACAGTGCTCCCCTGCAGACCCTGTGGGCTTGGTGCTCCTCGGCGAGAGGGTTGGTGGAGAATTGGAACGACTGACCTCCTTCAGTAATTTGTTGTTGCAGTGGTGCCAGCAAAGCAATTAAAGCACTTACAGTTGCGTGGCAGGATGGAGCTGGTGAGCAACCATGGTGATGTCACTGGGAGCCACGGATGTCACTGCAATAAAAAGGGACATACATAGATGCCACGGGGCCAGGCAAAAAAAAAACCTCTTGACTTCTGGACCTGTGAACATACGGATGTGGGCACATGTGTGTTTGGCTCATGTGTGCATGCTCACTTATCACCTACATGTTCTGCCACAAGGGCCAAGAAGAAGTAACAGCCCAGGAGCAATGAGCACCCTGCTGCCCAGATTTTGGTCTCTAACACCACTCCAAGGACCTGCATCCCTCGGAGGTACAGGATACCCCGGAAACATCTTGCTGTGCCAAAAGTAAGGGAAATTTCAGAAAATAGTGGAGCACGCCATGCAGACACGGGACCCTTCTAATGGACCAAACGGGAGCAAAACAATTACACGTGAAAATGTCTGAGCTGTTAATACATTTGATTGTTGAATGAATAAAATCTCTCATTGATGGGATGTTTGAAAGTTCCAGGAGCTGGAATATTTATTTGCTGGGCGAGAAGGGACATGAACACACCAAATAGGACCAAGGGAGAGGAGTGTGGTGCCCTGAGGACACCAGTCAGCTCTGGCCCCTTTGCCTCCAAGTGTGGGGAGCTGAGAAGGGCCTTGGGGAGCGATGAGATGCCGCACTTGAACTGGACCACCCCACCCTGGCGGCCCGTGGGGCTGGAGTGAAGGGGACCTGGGCAGGGCAACGGCTCAGCCAGAGGCAGAGGGATTAGGGTCGGGTATGTGGGGGTGGTGACGGGGACTTGAAGCCGGGCCATATTGAAAGGTAGAGGGGACAGAACTTGCTGACAGATGGAATATGGAGATGAAAAAAGAGGACTCGATAGCCCTCCAAGGGTTTGGTCAAAGGTCAACAGGTGGGATGAAAAGTTCATTTACTGAGATGGGCAAAACTGGGGAAGAGCAGGTGTGTGTTCGGGAAAATCAAGAAGCCAGTTGGTTGTTTCTTTTTCTTGTTTGTGACAGACAACAGTACGGTGGCTACCAGAAGGAAGGGGGTGGGTGGACAGTAAGGGGGTCAAATATATGGTGACGGAAGCAGATTTGACTTTGGGTGGTGGGCACACAATACGATATACAGGTGATGTATCATAGAAATGCACATTGGAACCTCTATGATCTTATTAACCAATGTCACCCCACAACATTTAATAACAAAGAAGCCAGTTGAATTCCCGATGTCTCTAACACCCGGGTGGAGGTGGCATCTGGGGATGCGAGTCCAACATTAGGGGAGAAATCTGAGCTGAGCACACGTGTGCCAGTGTCTCCAGCGTTCAGATAGGACTTCAGTCAGGAGGTTGACGGAGACCGCCCAGGGAGCGGGTGGGGAGAGAAGACAGGGCCCGTGGGAATGGCCCTAGGTGGGGTAGTGTCTTGAAAGCCAAGTGCAGGATGTGTTCACAGGGGGCGGGTACCTGGATCTACGCCCCAAGCGGCTGGCGAGTCTGCCAGATGAGGACTCGGGACTGCCAGCGGACTGAGCAGCGCGGGGTGGCTGGGACGTGGGTGACAGTGGGACATCACTGAGCATCTGAGACAGGCAGTCTAATTGGAGTGGGTTCAAGGGTCAAGGAGAGGAGAGAAACGGGAGGCAGAGTCTAGGGGCGCCTGCCGTGCTGTCTGTCGTAAGGGGAAGGAGAGACACTGGGTGGGGAGCGCGGAGCAGAGGGGGTCAGGAGTGTCTTTTTCCCTTCTTCCGTGGGGGGAAGGACAGCACGTGTGAGAGTGGAAGGACCCAGTAGATGAGTTGGCGGGGGCGGGGGCAAGGGAAGGGGATTGTGAAGTCATTTCTTCTAGCAGTCAGAGGAGCTGGGGGCCAGTCCCAACTGGAAAGGCGGCCTTTCATGGGGCACTTCTTACCACTTGCTCTCACAGGCTGGGCTCACTCTGAAGGGCTCAGGGCTGCTTGTCACCACACTTTAGGGCGGCTGCTGCCACCCAGACCCAGCAAAGGCACTCAGGCTCACCTCAGTCACATTTCTTTGTGTCCTGCGTCCCATGGAACCCTCTGTGTGAGTTTAGGAGGTGCCTGAGGTCTGTAGGGCACCTCAGAACTTAACCCTTTGGGGTCCTGGACCAGAAGCAGCCGAAGCCCCCAGCTGGGGGCACCTGGTCCTGCCCAGGGTCTGGCCAACCGGCAGCTCCCGGCAGCGCCCGGCAGCAGCGCCCGGCAGTCCAGCAGCGCACACAGGTTCCAGACGACTGAACTTGGGTGGAAACCCCACCCTGTGGTTCTCCCGCATGGCACCCCCTCCCAGGCACCTTGCGCCCCTTGGGGCTCAGGAGCCTAGAGCATGCAGGCTTGGGCTACCGGCGGTGCACAGAGGGAGGCGACACCCTGGGCCCCAGTCACTGCCCTGTGACCCGTGGCTGCTCCCCTAGCTGTTGCTACCACGTCCGCAGCAGACAGGCCCCGGTGCAGTCCGCACCCAGCTCTCCGCGGTGCGGGGGCTGGGCACAGCTCCGGCTTCCCGTATGCTTTCTAAACTTGCCGGGCCAGAAGAGACCCTGGGATTGGAAAAGCGGGGGGGTGAGGTGGGCAGGCCTCTGTTTTCCTAAGGGTGGTCATTTAGGGCCCTGACATCTGCACGGGGGCCACGGAGAGCGTCCCCGCTTGGGAGGAGCGCCGCCCGCCCGGGCGAAATCCCCGCGGACCTGGTGGTCCCCGTGCGCGCGGGCACCCATCCATTCACAGCGACTCCGGAGCCGGGCGGCGGCCCTAAGACTGCAACTGAATCTATGAATGGGAAGAGGTTCACAGCGTCTGTCCACTCCTTGCTTCCCCGCCCCCTCTTTGCCGCCCTCCCCGCGGAGCAAGGCCGACACCAAGTGACAGGGCCTGTCGCCGGGGGCCCTGCGGGGGCGTGCGCGCGCGGGAGGGGGTGCGAGTCTGGCTGGAGACAGCACTATTTATACACTCCGGAGCTCCAGGACAAAGAGGGCAGATCGGACCCCACCCCCACCCCCGCGTCAGCGCCTCCCCGGCCCCCTCCCAGGGCCTTTGATTTCATTACCCCCGCCCCCCTCGGGGGCTGGCAGGTGCGGGGGTGGAAGCCGTCTCCCCGGGAGCTGCCTTGCCAAAGGTCCGGCTGCTGACGTCGGAGCGCCCGCTCCTGTCAGTGAACAGCAGCGGCAGCCCGGGGACTGGCTGGCAACGAGGCTACAGACGTCATCGCCTCCTGTTGGACGCGGGGGGTGTCCGGGCAGCAGCTCCGGCTTAAAGGAAAACTCTCCAAGTTCAGGCAGCCAAGCAGAGTCTTTCCTGAGAGCACATGCACCCAGTGCCCGGTGCGTGCGGGCACACAGCCTGGCACACGCGCGCGCACACGCACACGCGCGCGCACACTCGCACCCCTGTTCCATCGGTGTGCGGGTCCAAAGTTGCGGCCGCAGGGAGGACGAGCTGAATCGGAACGGTCCCGGTGGGCGCCGAGAGCGCGCAGCGCGACCGTCCTGGAGACCCCCAGATGGAAAGGAGGAAGAGAGGGATGCCGCACGCCGTTCAGAGCGGTGTCCCCCTTCTCTGCGCGGATCGGCGCGAACTCCAGAGTCCCCGCAGCCTTTGGATTATGCCTGCTGAGCGAGCGGAAGGGAGCGTTCCTGGAGAGGTCCCGAACTTGGGCCGCCAGCCTCGCTTACCAACTTGTTTCGCGCAGTTCTCAATGGAGCCCCGGACCCACGGTGCTCCTGGTCCGGTGGTCTTTCCGCCCCTTCTCTCTCTTTTAAACGTCTGAACTTGAACGAAGCGGGGAACAGACGTGCGCATCAGCATACTTTGGCGGTAAGTTGCTAGTTCCTTTTACCTGTTATTTAACCCTTGAGAGTCCAGAAAAACTTAATGCCAACCTTTATCCTACTTTTTAAAAACTTCCATCATCTCCCTCCAACATTTTTGGCAATAAGAAATTGTGTGTGTGTGTGAGTGTGTGTGTGTTTTGGAAGAGGGGCGATGATGAGTGGACGTGAGAAAGAGCCGAGCGGAGTTCGCGAAGCGAGAGAACGCAGGGCAGCAGGGGAGGCGACTGGGGCCGCGGCCGACCCCGGCGCCCCCGCCGTTGCCCCCGGGCTACTGCTCACACTGAGTTTTTCAGCTCCGGGTTCCCTGCAGGCGGCCCTCGGGTCCCCTGGTCCTCCAGCTGCAAACCGCAGCCTGGGCGACGGTGACGCTAGACCGGCAGGTGCCCCTTGAGGCTGCCGAGAGAAGGGCTAGTGCGCCCAGCACCTTCCTGGCTCCCAGCCCAGCTCCCCCCTGGGTCCGAATGGGGGCAGACCTCTCCTCTCCTCCCCCCACCCCTCACCCCTGCTGCCACTCTCCTCTGGTCCCCCCTCCTCCACCTCCCCAGCACCTCTGGTAAAAGCCCCTATGATGTCATAGGGGAGGAGCGGGCCCAGTGTCCCTAGCACCTGGAGGCATCGCTCTGTTGCATTTTGCAGCATTTTATTTTCCTCATTCTACCCAGTTTTCATTGCAATCATTGAACACCCTCCCCAAATGCCCCCGGACACTGCCCCCTCCCACCCCCAAGACCCCACCCCTTCATCAGCAGGCAGGGCCCGGGGTCCTGACCCAGACCACCTCCACCCCGCCCCCTCCCGGATTAGAAACACCTCGGCTGAGGGCCCAAGCAGCCTCTGCCCCCGGGCTTTTCGCTTCTCCTTCCAGCCTCGGCTCACCCTTCCAGCAGAAAAGAAAAAGAGGAAGGAGAAAGGGGAGCGAGGGAGAGAGGCGGAGGGAGCGCGGCCCCTGGACGGAGGCTCTGACGACTGGTCTAGGATCTCTGCGCCGCCCGCCGCCCCGCCGCCTCCTGCCTTCCTGCCTCTTCAAAGTGCCTTCCCCTCCTCAAGCAGCAATCCCTTCCCATTCAGCGCCCTCCCGGCCCCTCCTCTCCACCCCTCTCCTCCGTCTCTCCCCTCCCTCTAACCCCACCTTCACTCTCCTCGCCGAGGGGGCAGGGCTGGGGGTGGGGAAAGAAGCCCCCAAGCCCCAGCCCCGGGCAGAGATGTCGAAGAAACGCAAAGCCCTGGAGGGTGGAGGAGGTGGAGGAGAGTCCCCGCTCCCCGAGGAGGAGCCCCCTGCCCGGTCTGGGGGCGGCGGCAGCCAGGAGCAAGGTAGGGGGAGGGGAGGAGGAGGAGACGAGGGCAGGGGAGCCTTGGGGAGTTGACATCCTCTGCAGGAATGCTCCAGCCCGCCTTCGTCACAGCTCCCCATGTCAGGGCAACTTGGGTAGACTTTTTTCCCCACAAACGGGATTTTTACATGTGTTTTCAGGAAACCGGGGGTGGGGCGGGGGTGAGCTGATGAGGCTGATGCCGGAGACCCACATTTGGGTGCACTTGCAGCGATGTGGGGCGAAAGGGAGGGTGGGTGGGGTGGAGGGGAGGCTGGGGCAGGCCAGGAGGTGGGCACGGGGCTGCCCGCCGAGCACCGCCTGTCCCCTGCCTGCCTTGCTGTCACGTGCGTTGGGGTGACAAACTGTCCTGCGGATGCAGAGCCTGGACCGACGGCTGCACGCAGGACACCTGTGTCTGGAGGGTGGGGTGCCGGAGCTGTCCCCCTCGTGTTGGTGACCCGTGAGGGACGGCAGGGAGGGACGCTCAGGGCTGCGTCATGCTGCATGCTGCCCTGTCTGCCTGGCCCTGAAGTTGGAGGTGAGGTCTGAGCCGGTGGGGGTGTGCTGGGGTCGCAGGCAGGGGCCAGGGGAGACCGTGGGTGCTCCTTGGCCTGGAACAATCCCAGTGACAGAATGAAGATGGAAAATTTCCCGTGGAAACAGAAGTCATGCCTGGCTCTCTGATTCCCACAGCATAGAAGCCCCAGCAGACACCTTTTATTTTGCTGAAAGCATTCTGGATTTGGTTAAAAGCAGGCCCACATGAACCAGGCATGCTCTTCCTGGGCTGTGGTTGAAAGACAAAGGCAAAATGAGGCAGATGCAAATGTTTTGTTGTTGGTTCAACTGGGGAAAGGAGGAGAGAGCGGGTGTGGGGGCTGCATCGGGACCCAGGCAGGTGGGGGAGCTGCTTGGCCTGAGCTCCTCCTCTGCAGAGCTGGGCCTGCTGGACTCCCCGGGGGGCGTTGGTGGCAGGTGCTGGTCAGAGCAGAGCCCCAGAGCCATGGGCGTGTGTCTCCAAAATGGAGTCCATGGCCCTTCTGCCCTGACGTCATAGGAAACACGAAGTCACTGAGGTCCTTCCTGCACAGACAACAGGAGTCTCTGTGTCCACTCGGAACCTCCCACAGGGCGGTGTGCGTGTCACCGCAGGGGTCTGGTTGGGGCCATCCCTGGACAGCCGTTTCGGATTTCCTAGAAACCGGGGAGAGCCAGGCTGCCTGCTGACCTCCGAAGAGGTCGCATCTCCGTGATGCCCGGAGCTTGGATTTCTTTGATGGTTCTGACCTGAGAGCAAAAGTCAGTGCATTTCTTAAATGAATTTTACTGGAAAATTGGCATTTGGTAAGAAATTCAAATGTTACAAATGGCTTTATCTGAATGGTTGGTATTTTTCCACCTTTGGGGAGAAGAGTTGAATAGTTGGGTACCACCGTGAGCGTCTGACAAAGCCACGAGCTCCATGCCCAGCCTTCGGCTTTGACCTGAGGGTGACGCTCAAGGTCCCAACCCTGTTCTTTAGTTAAGCAACTAGTGCCATCTGTGGGAAGCGACGTCATTATCACAGTAAAGGAAAACCTGGGGACGTTTTATGCCATTTTAATAATTAATGAATGTGTGTCTGCCGGTGATAAAAAACTGTATTTTAACAAACAATTTCTCGCTCTTTTTTTGGTGAAAACGTGTGGTATTTGAATTTAAAAAGCTCTACCGGGGGTCCTGTCTTAACAGGAGCTAATTATTCCCACGTGCCCTAGTGTGACGGGACCCAGCCGAGAACACGTTGCGAGTCAGGGTAGGCACAGCAGTCAGTGCCTCGACCCGTACCGTTCGGAGGTTATCGTCATTTTGAAGTGACTTGTACAGGTTGGTTTTGTTTCGGAGCTTAAAAACGTCTAACGGTTTTACTGAACCCTCTGCATGCGGCAAATAAACAGGCTACTCAATAGTTGCGCGTGGATACGTAACTGGGAGCCCGTTGGGTGCGTGCACGCTCACCTATTATGTCCTTGTGAATGTGTTTCTTTGGGGACGGTGGCTGCGGCACACGCCTGAACCGGTGCTAGCATGTGCCTGGTGGGACGCCTGGCTGCGCACACTTCGACCCTGGAAGACACAGAGGCCAGGTGGAAGCCTGCGTTTGAGTGACAGGTGGCTGGGCACGTGCACAGAATTGTAAAAGGACCATCACGCATCGTTCAGGAGTAGGGTCTCCTCCACCCCCTACCCCCCAACTCAGCAAACACTCTTGTGGATTTTCCTTTGGGTCCCTCCTCCCGACCTGATGACACCCACCGGAGGAAGAGAGGAAGGGTCGCCATTGCCCCGGCTACCGACCTTGCCTATCTGAAGGGGCTTCTTTCACGTTCCAAAAACTTGGAAGGCCCATGTGTTTGTTCACTTCAGCCCCTGGAAGTACATTAGAGCGTGTATTAAATTAAGGCAATTGGAAATTAACTTTTAATGGTATCATTGATTTCAAGACCATCTGTCAGCAGGTTGGCTTGATGTAGCATTTTCAGTAGCTGCTGAGCATGCAGACTGCCTGGGGCGGGTGCAGTGGACCCTTTGAGCGGAAGAACAAGCGCCCACCGTCTTTCTTCTGCCCTCACCTCCAGCCAGTCTGTGCCAGGGCGGCGGAGTCCCAGGTGCGGTTGGTAGGCGTCCACACCCGGTCTTGTGTGGACGTTTCTGGGTTGTGGTGTTGTGACAACTCCTGTTCTGTTAATAATTTCTCTCTGGAGATTCCTTGTGGGGAGGGAGGTGAGGCCCTGAAGGGTCATAGTGGACACACCTGGGTGGCCTGGGTCTGCCTGACCACAGCGGTTCCGTCCCGGGTCACGTAGCTGGGGAGGAGGAGAGTGAAGGGGATTGTTCTAGTTTTGACCAAACAGCTCTTTGGATGTCCTTCGATGTCCTTGGACGTGTGTGTGTGTGTGCGTGTGTGAGACGCTGTGGCCTAAGTGTGCCCTGTGGTGGGCTTCGGTTGGCCCTGCGTCCTGCGTGTGTGCAGAGCTATTCGGACGGAAGACGTTTGTATAAAATGTTAAACTTATAGGATTTTGTCTTTACAACATAGGGAAATCTCCTGTGGAAATATGGACACTGCCAGACAGAACTTCTGCTCTGCTGTGCGTCCCCTTTCCTCGATGGCTTTGAACCTACAAATGGTCACGTTACTGCTGAGTTGGCCGTGAACGTGGTGGGCATGTGGAAGGCACTGTGGGAACGGTTTGTGGTGAAAACACTGACTAATTACAGCTATCGATCTGAAACCAGGTCAAGGGGATTATTATTTACTTACAATCTTTGGTTTCATCACAAGATAGTTCGTTAGTTACTCTACACTGAAAATAGGCTTAAACCCTGTTTTCCCACAGCTACACTCTGGTTAGAAACCCATTTTCTCAGCCCTTAGAGGTTCTCTGAAGTTCACCTCCCTCTTCCTCCCCCACTCCTCCCAATGATTCTGTGCTGTTTTCGTCTTTTTGTTTTAGCTCTCATTTCTTTTAAAGATGACTTTTGGATGTAAAATTATGCCAACTGCTTATTATTACATTCAGAAATCCCCAGTTTGGATCCCGTGGGTATTCCCTAAAGGTTAGATACAGGTGGAACATGTTGGACCAGTGTGCCACCTAGGCGCCACCGTGTCTTCTCAACACGACCCATTGGAAAGCACATACTGTCCCCGATCCCACCGTTAGGGACGTTGAGGGCAACCAGCGAGCTACAGTGACGTCTGCTAAACTTCCCCATTGGAAAGAGAAGTGGGAACATATTCTGAAAAGGCGCCGTCCTGCCAGGGTGACATCTCTGCCTAAAAACGCAAGACGTCGAACACTAACGTCCGTAGCAAGAGTCAACTCATAACTACGTAAATTTGGATTTTGCTTACAGGCCAATATGTTTCTTTTTAATTGAGCTGTCCCGTTGCCAGGTGAGCAGCACAGGGACGTCATAGGTGGACAGGGTAATGAGTGGTGACAGGTGCCCACACCCAGTCGAACGCCCAGATGAAGGGCATTTCCGGCACCCTGTCCAGATGAAGCCCCTTCTCAAAGGTCACTGCTGCTTACTCCTCAGGCCTCGGTGGCCGTTCATTTATTTTGCCTACTTTTGGACTCGCATTCAAAGACTTGAACGGCACCTACTCTTGGGTCTGGGTTCTCTTCCTCAGCAGTATGCCCGTGGGTTCATCTACGCTGTTGCAGCAGTTTGTTCTCCTTGAGTGCCACGTAGTGGTGTCTCAGTGTCCCACCATTTACTTGTCCTTTCACATGGATGGACATTCGGGTTGTTTCAATTTGAGGACCACTTCCAACACAACTGCCTGGAGCATTCTCGTACGTGCCTTTGGGTGGACACGAACACTCATTTATTTCCAAGATCAACCCTGCAGGCTCTCTTTAGACTCATCTGTTTCTTATCAGTCATTGGAGCCCATCAGCGGGGAAGTTTGGTTTTCTGTGCGTATGCTGGGCAGCCACAAACCTCCGATTCCTGAGAAGCTCCCCTAATGCCGCCCCGCACTCCCACAGCCCGGGTGTTGGATCTGGATACGTGACCCGGATCTCATTCTTACTAGTAAAAGTCTATGCGTAATTTCGGCTCACGAGGTCAGTCACGGCTCTCCCCGCCTCGGACGTGAGTGTGATTCTCACCGATTCAGGCAGCGTCCCGTGCTTGCCTCGCGGACGCTGAAGGAGGAGGTACTGGGAAGGAAGAAGGCGTAGCTCCTGAGGTGAAGTTTGCTCATAAGATGGGTCCCTTTACTTCTGCCTGGGGAAAGCGCCTCCCGGGGGGGCCGCTGCCCCGGACGGCCCCCACCTTCATTACCAGAAGGGCCGCCGCCAGCAGGGCCAGGGCTCTGCCTTCTTTCCCAAACCGCCCGTGAGCACGGTTGAGGTTTTTCATTTCTATTTCTTCTTAGGTTTCTATGTCGAGATAGGCAGAATGAGAGTCACCTGCCTGTCTCCTCTGGGGCTTGCCCGGGCTAACTGAGGAGAGAGGGACAGATGTGGCTTCATGCCTCCCTTTGCCCTGAAATAACAGAGCTCATGCGTAAGTGGCAGGAGTCAATTAGCCTGACATCCGGCACGAGAAGGTCTCTCACAAGGGCTGCTGCCCTTCCTGGGCCCCAGGTGCGGGGTGTGGGTTGCTTCAGCAAAAGAGAAGCCGTGGAGGGTGAAGGAGACAGCGTGCGAGGGACAGTGGACAGGAGGAGGGTGCGGAGCCGCTTGGAGGGGTGCCCGCTAGCGACGAGGTGGACACGGGTCTGACCCAGGAGTGACTGGGTGATCGCGTGTTCATCTGGTGTGGGGGACCGGTGGTACTCCTCTGTGTCCCTCCAGTTTTGTGATGAGTCTACCAAATTCTTAAACACTCCATTTGGAGATGAAAACGGGCGGAGGGCCCAGGTCTCACACCTGGGCTCAGGCGGTGTAGACCCGAGTGAGCACATGTGGCAGCATGTGTGGTGGTGGCAGCTAGACACAGGCAAGCCCGCCAGGACCAAGGTCCCGGAATGCGTTTGGGAAATGCTGAGGGGACGTCGGGTATTTCCAGGCCGTAAGACTGTGTCCGCCAAGGCAAACCTCGTAACCTCAAGGCCCAGCAAAGCCCTGACTGGGAGGTGCATTGAGTCGTGCTTCCCCTCTAACTTCAAGCTAATTGGAACACTTTGTAGTCACAGCCTGATCCCCTGTTTTTCATACGATGTCACCAGTGGCTTAACATTTAATGAAAGACGGCGAGGCGTTGATTGTGACCAAGCTGGTTTCACTGAGACCCCGTAGATCTCAGCGACCCAGGTCAAAATCCCTGGGACTGGGCCCCAGTCCGGTGTGCATCCCGTAGGATGAAAGTGACAACCGACCCGGGGAGCAAGCAGTGACGTGCAGAGCGCAAGGCGTTTCCAACTGCCTTGTGAGTGTCCCAAGTCCGTGCGGAAGAGAGACTCGCTGCAGCGTGCAGGGAGAATCAGCCACCCATGATAACCTGTTCCTTCCGCCTGTCCCTCTCTGCTTTGTCCCTGCTCCCTGCAGTCTCCATTGTCCAGTGTCCATCTGATTGTCAGGCCCCTGGGTTCCTTGGCGTTTGATTGTCTGAAATGCAACGGGAAGGGCCCGCAAGGTGGGCCTGCAAGGTGGCCAGTTAGGTACAGGACTTCGTGGTGGGAGAGAGTGGCGTGGGGACCGTGCCGCCCACGTGCTAAGCCTGGAGAACGCGGCGGACTCTGCCCAGAGGAGAGAAAACCAGTGTGCCGCGTCCGCCTGTCCTGTACCGTTCGCATACCGTCTCCCGAGCGCGTGCCTGGAGGGCACTGGCCCTGCCACGTGGGGCGCGAGTAGCTAAGGTTTAACTCCGGGGACCACATGCTAATGGGTGTTTTCTTCTTTTACTTACTCTTTCCTAGTCTGCCTCTCCCCTCAGGAATATAGTCCCGATAAAGGCAGAAACCTCTTTGCTTCCCCGCCGGTGTACCTGTGGCAGTTAGCGTGAGGCCTGATGTATTTTGAATGCTCCATAAATACCGTTGTTGAATGAACACGTGGGGGAATGAGCAGGCTCCCTTTGAACAGAGCCCCGTAGGTCTCAGTTGCACAGGAGGTTTGACCGACCAAAGCCAAGCCGGGCTTCCCCCAGGGCCCCTACCTGGACGGACTCTGTGCGCCCCCCCGCCCCCACCCAGCTCTCCCTGCTCCTGGCTGGTCTCCGTGAAAGGTGGTAAAGTCCAAAGAGGAGGACCCTCTGCAGAGGGAAGTTTTCGGACGTCCCCTGGGGCAGGGCTCGGCGGCGAGGCCACGTCACAGACGGAGCAGCAGGATCTGCGGCCTCGGCCCTAGCTCCTTCTCCCCCGATGACGGTGACGAGGAGGGCCGACCTCAGACCCTCACAACCCCAGGGCAGAGGGGAAAAAACGGTGTGCTGCTAGCCCAGCCCCAAACACCCCCGGAGAGAATCTCTCCTCTTTGCAGGTGGGGAAGTGTCTGTTTCTAGAAGAAAGGAGGCCAGGCTGTGCACCAAGCACAATGCCTCCTCTCCGTCCCCGAGGGTCCCACCCAGCCTGCCAGCCCCCACACAGTTCCTCCTCTTACAAGCAACTTCTTTCATTCTCTAGTAAAATGAAGCACAACCCCGTCTTCTTCCCTGTGGCAAGGAGGTCTGCCACACAGTGGCCCTAAAGGAGCTCTCAGTGAGGGGACAGATGCGCCAGTGCTCCGTCAAGTAAAAGGAGGGACAGAAACCGAAAGCCTCACTGGGTTCACCCCGTTCCTCCCCGCTCCCCACGCCGGACCCCTCAGACACACGCCCCTTACTTTGGATGAGCACTTACGGAATTCCCTCTCCCCAGAGCTCCCAGCGCCCCCTGGGCCAGCCCCTCTTCGTGGAAACCTTCCTTCCTGTCCTCAGAGGCGCTTCTGCAGCCGCCTCCTCCGGCCGCTGTGGCGGCTCCCCGGCAGGCCCTTCCCCCCGAGTCCGGAGCTCTGGGCGGCCTCCCAGGCGCTCACACAGTCCCTGTGCCTGATGGCCAGCTTGGTAGCTTTGGGGTCCTTCATTCTCCCGCTGGCCTGAAGGAGTCTAGAAGGGTTCATCTCATACCCATTCTTGGAGTCGTGAGAGCAATAAGTCATCACTTGTCAAAAAACGACAGTGAAGGAGAGACACGAGGAGACGGAGCCACACCCACTCGCCACCGTCATCTCTGTCCGCATGACTAGTGGTGGCCTGCGTGTGGTGTGGGGAAGCACCTTCGACTCGCCGCCAATGTTTGCAGCTTTATTTAAGAATTATTTAATAACGTAATGGGTGGATTCAGGTGGTGTTTTGCAGATGATAGAAAGAGTAAGGGTAAAGAAAGTTTTGCTTCAACGGCTGGTGTGCAGGGTGGATAGTTCACTGGCAGGAACGCTTCAGCTCTGCTGGGGAATCCTGTCACGCTGTGGAAGGGGGTGTGCAGTTGGCCAGGAAGATGAGTTGTGACTGGTCGCCGTAGTTACGAACTAACACTGGCAAGGCCCCGCCGGGCGCGGGCTTGTTCGGAGATCCGGCGACATCCTGCTCACACCCAGCCTCGGAGGGTGGTCTGGGTCCCGTGAGGCCGGGTCTGTCTACCTGCCCGGTGGCCACCTTGCAGCCTTCTACTGCCAAGAGCAAAATGCTGGGTGTTTCTTCAGAATGTTTTTTTTTTAAGACCGTAAGGGTTTTCTAGCGTATAGAACGCATCCCTTAGCCCATTTCAACTAACTTCAGGGAACTTTATTTGGAGGAATCCTTGGACACCTCAATCCCATAGCATTTGGAATGGCCTCAAAGAGTGGGTAGCAGCTGGTTTGTGAGTCATGAAATCTATTTTTTAGTGAGTCCTAACCATACTTCCAAACACTGAATGGAATGGGAGGGAAGGGGAGGGGGAGGACGGTGGGGAGAGGACCAGAGGAGGAGGGGGAGGGGAGCAGAGCTGAGCGGGCGGAAGAGGGAGAAGCTGGGAGGAAGGCAGTGGGGGACAGAGGAGAGGAGAATGGAGGGAGGGGACGGGGGAGAGGTGGCTCCAACAGAGGGGCTGACATTATCTAGTGACTTCTGTGTGTGCGTATCCGGTCCTGTTGTCAACCAGTAATGAAATCCCTGGTCTAGACCCCAGTTTACGGCTATCTGGATGACCATGGACAGTCCACAAAGGCCAGAATCATCATGGCTTCGTGGCGAAAAGTGAAAAGCAAATTTAATGAGTGTATTTAACTAAGTTATAGCAAATCTCTTTGGATGAGAGACCGTCTCCAAGAGGGCTGTGTGTCTGTTGACGGGAAGTGGACGCCTGTGGTCACCGGGGCACCTCGAGGCCGCGGTCCCAGCTGAGTCATCCCGTCGCTGCTCCTGCGGCTGGGCCCAGAGCCGTGTCCTGCGGTCCCCCAGCCAGGCCGGCGCTCGGAGCCTTCCCGCCAGCAGCTCAAGCCCTTGTGTCCCAGCGGCCACTCCACCCAGTGGGTGGATCAGATGCCCCACCTCCCCCCATGGAAGGCAAGGCACCTCCCGTCTAAAATAGTATCTTCGCTTTGGAAAACTGTCCGCGGCTCATTCATGATCTCTGTTCGAATGCCCCGGGGGAATAATCAGCTGTTTCTGCTTTAAGCGAGGCTCTTTTAGGCTTCCGTGGTCGCTGGGCGTAGCTTTTCCTTTGGCCCCCGCATGCCGGGATCTGGGCTTGAGCCTCATCATTTATGCCGTGACCGCTGCTGTGTCAGGTACCACTTGTTACCTCCATGCTTTAAAATGTTTAAAATGAAATCAGAGTCAACTCCATGGGTAGGTATGGTTCTTCATTTTCCCCAGTCAGGTATGACATTGATAGTCTAGATCTGCTAAGTAACGAGGTTAAGGGCCGAGATAAATAAATAAACACTCTGTGGCTGCCCTCGTGCTGATGGGGACAAATCAGCGTCACACTGTCTTCGGGAGTGCCCAGCACAGCCGCCTCTCCGTGCTGCTGTGGCCCCGGGGCCAACGGCGTGCCCTTCCCAGTTCTCTTTTTAGAAATCAGAGGCTGAGAATGAACTGTTTTCCTCGCTGTCCTCCTCGTCGGTGAAATCCATACGGAGAACGCGGTTCTCGCTCAGCGAGGCACCAGTAACAACCTGGGCCAGTGTTTGGGTGGAGAGCGAGAGGCGGGGCTGGTCACAACCACTCCATGACACGCTTCCTGGGAGCACAGCCCGGGGCCTGTGGGGTGACGGGCAGGCGCTCAATTTCCAGTCTTAATAGGAAGATGAGAATGCTTCGCATGACCCATTAAATGAGCGGCTTCATGGCGGTCATCCAAAGGGTTACAGAGGTTTCTAGAAGGGAGCCATTCCTTTCCCCAGGCTTGGTTGAGTTGAGTCATGAATGGCCCTGACCAGGGGCCCATCTCCATGCCTCATCAGGCCCAGGGCAGTGCGGGGGCTTCGCTCACGTCGAAGCACGTGGGTTTAACAACCAGAATCCATTTCTGTGCAACCTTTCCTCTTAAAAGAGATTTCTTTATAGTAATTTTTGTTGTGATTCCAGAAAGCCCATAAGAAATCCCTTGTCGTGGGGTCCAATTCATGTTCTGATAATGTTTTCTTCAATGCACTGTCTTCATTGTTGCAATTTTATTCATTTAGTCATGAATAAAAGATAATTGCAATTGGTAAAAAGTCCAAAGAAAAAAATACATAAAATGAAAAATAAGTCTTTTGTGTTATTTAATTTGCTCCAAAGTTCTCTTCCTATATATACTGTTCATTTCCTCTATGTTTATTCTTAAGTATATCTATCCCTGTCTAGTTTCATGCTGGATATTTTCAATAAGTTTCACCACAGTCCCTGGGGTAGACTTTATCCTCCTATTTTAGATGAGAAGATTTTCACCCAAAGATGTCAAAGAACTTGCAAGAGGTCACATAGCAAGTAGGTTGAAAAGATGGGGTTTAAACCTGACGCCCCTTGGCTCATCCGACAGTGACCCAATACAAAGTGGTGCATGAGACGTGACTGACAGCCAGGGATGTGAGTGCCTGGGGTTAGCATTAAAAATAGTTTTGCTCTTTCCTGTGTAAGTGTGTATGTGTGTATGTGTGTGTCAACATGAGAGAGAGAGAGAGAGAGAGAGGACACTAACACGGAAACTCAGACCTGGTTAATTACTTGAAAACTTCCATTTCAAAGCGCGGAAAGGTAGGCTGCATTTTTGCCAACATCTAAAAAATTTCCATCCCCTGGGACATCGCTCTGTTTCTGAGATTGGGTGTTTGGAGCAGCAGCCTCCACGTGTGTGGGAGTGTGTGTGTTCTCGGTTCACATTTAACCCATGGGGCATCGGGCTCGCTGTGGAACAAGGACACACCCTGAGCACCACAGACGGCTCATGTGCTGTCAGACTTGTGCCCTGCGGAGGGCGTGAGGCTCGGCCAGGAGCAGGTGGGTTCCGTCCACACCAGGAGTGTGACCCTGGTCTCATGCTCAGTGCCCGGGCACCTTACTGGTCCTTGAATCTGAGCTCATAAAGATTGTACTGAAGGCCGTTGACCTCTGGCCGTCGACCGGCTGGTTTGGGACCAGATATGACCGCCCCCACAGAGCATCTGGGAGCTTGGCTTCTGACTGGTGTCTTCCAGACGCTCAAACGCCCGTGGCTGACATCCAGGGAGGGCGATTTGTCTGGAAAAACAGAATCTTGGACCTTATCACATCCTCTCTCAGGGCCCAATGGAAAACACGTTTCTCCGTGACTTTTGGAGTGTTCATTCCTGCCCAGATCGTGCGGCCAGGAAAAGCCGGATGCGCGGCCACGGGGTGAGGAGTAGTCAGGGGTGGGCGTCTGAGCTCCCACAGACAGGCAGGCAGCGTGGCCGGGGGGATATGGCCAGCTCGGACGTGGGGGAGCTTCTCCAATGTGCCACAGCTGGCCGTAACACTGCAGGCACCTCACGGGCTGGGCTTGTCCATCTCTTTCATCTCAAAAGCTGTGCTTCCTTGTTAAGACTGTCCGTTGTTTTTTTGTGTGCAGGTGAACTCACGGGTATGGGGTGGGGTGGCTGGAGGAGTGACCCGTGGGCATGTGCCCTCACTGATTTGGAGGTGGGGAAGGGCGGGCTGGGGGGCACCTTGGTGGCTGAGTGTTCGGGGTGGGCTGCTTCCGCTCACCTCAGTTACCCCCCGCCCGGCCGGGCCTCTCTGCTGGGAGGCCAACACGTGCAGAGGTGGCCGCTGAGGGGACAGGGTGTGCATGTCCCACTCCGGGGGCTCCACAGAGCAGCACGACCTCTCCTCCCACAGCTCGCACTACCCTCTTTACGTTCTTCTCTCCAAAAAGGAGAGGGTCTGAATGGATTATTACCCAGGGAATCAATTTTCTAGGCTGACTTCCACAAATACCTCAAAGACAGCCAATCTCCTGAAATGAATGCAAACATTACATGTAAGTCATTGTGTCCCCCTGGCTTAATCCGTACAGAATGGAATGCAATAATTTTCATGGGGAGGCTAGGGGGTAAATGGCTCATTATATTTTTATGGCAAAACGCTGTAATTTTTCTTCTCTCCCCACAAGATCATTAGAGCTGGAGAGAAGAGCCAGGGGCTCTGACATGACACCTCCCCTCCCC
>PVJD01015654.1:0-24052 GCA_004026545.1 Mormoops blainvillei
TGTGTGTGTGTGGCCATAGATTCTCAGATGCAAATTATTTTAGGACCCATCATAAAATAAAATCATTGTCTACCAGTCTATGGCAAAGATGTTAAAATCTTAAAATTTTAGTATAAATGAAAGGACACCCCTGAGGGATTTGGGGCACTGGTCTTTTGACAAAATACTTGCATAAATGCTGATAGTGTGAAAGACTGTATTATATGTGTTCATCTTAGCAACTGAAACAAATTATGCAAACAAAAAACTGTTGGTTGTTTATCTGAAATTGAAATTTAACTGGCGTTCTGCATTTTTATTTGCTAACCCTCCAAAAAATGTAATAATAATGATGATGATGATGATAATAATAATAATAATAAATAACTCAAATGTTTATCGATGCTTATGGAGTGCCAGGTCACCTAATAATTTGTCTGGGGCATGTTAATGGTATAATTTAAGCTTAAAAAAAAAGAGAAGAGAGACAAGAAGCCAAACAATATGAAAACAGTCATATTTTGACCCGAGTTTTCAGAAGCAAAATTCACTCTTTCACTCAATTATTCTTCAACAATCATCTGTTGACTTTCCACGAAGCGTCTGGTGCTGCGGTAAGCTTTGGGGACAGCTTTAGGCAAAACAGTACTCCAAGTCAGAGTGACACCCTAGACGAGAAAAAAAAAAAAGTGCAGAGAAAGAATACGGGATAATGGGTCTCATTTATTCTAAGACACGTTATTCAGATTTTAACATATTTGTCCTCATTTAGTAGACAGATTTTTCTTTTATAGCAGTGCAACAACGCCTGAAATAATTTGCCTCTTGAAAGCCACCGTCTCAAAAAAAAGAAATACAAAACCAAAACACTACCACAAGACCAGCAAATGAATGAGATGTTTTCTATAAACAGTTGATTAATTCAAATTGATATCTTACTGTTAGGGGGAGAAAAGACATGGCCTTTTCAGCGTAGACTTTTTTTCCTCAGTAAAAGGAGGCAGAAATAAAGCCAGCACTGAAAGCCCCGCCTCGAGCAGGGTGCTCAGAGGATTGAGGAAATAATTGAATGGGAAGAGAAAGCTGGAGAAACACGAGTGAAAAACACAATCCCAGGAAATAATTTGCAAAACAGATGGCTAACATTTCAAGAGTCTACAGTTTGCAAATGGATGTGTCTCTGGGACCCTGACCACATTATGCTGTATCCAGGGCAACCATTCCCTTCCCCACTTCCATGGCAGCGTAAAGAATGCCACTTGGCTTTGGCGGGGAGGCGGGGGACTGCACGAAAGAGCCAGGAGCCGAGGTTCCGCTGGCACAAAATATCAGACTGGGAGGCTTCCACGACAGAAAGCTGTTTCGCGAGCTTCCGATCAGGGACCCGCACGGAGGGGCCCTGGTGGTAACTCCTTATTTTACGACCTTCTCTCCGTGACTCCATGGCAGAGAGAGATCATCTCTGCCTGTCTCTCTTTTTCTTTTCATTTTAAAAAATCGATTTGAGAGAGAAGCACTGATTTGTTGCTGCACCCATCCATGCAGCCATTGGTTAATTCCTGTATGTGCACTGACTGGAGAATGGAACCCACAACCTTGGTGTATCGGGCCAGTGCTTTAACAAGCTGAACAACTGGGCCGCAGTGTGTGTCTCTTCTTAAAAGGGCACTGACCCCATCATGAGGGCCCCACCCTCCTGACTTAATCACCTCCCAAGTCCTGGCCTCCAAATACCATCCCCCTGGGGGTTGAGCTTCTACATAAGGGTTTGAGGGACATGAACACTGTGTCCATAGCAAACCCTTAGCTTGGAGTCAGTGCAGGAGAAATGTTAACACTGAAGGATTATAGTTTTGAATTCCACTAAGCGGAACTTTGAAATAAGAGAAGACCCGAGAAGGCAGCTGTCATTGATTCGACGCTCAACTCACTGTGATCTGCCCAGCAAAGGGGCCGAGTCCCTCCTCGCCGATAAAAGTGGGCAGTGGGCCTAGAACATGGGGTTCAGTCACTCATCCTTTCAATAAATATTTAATGCATATTAATAAAGGCCTACTGGGTGCAAGATCGGGAAAATTCAAAGACCGGAAAATTCCAGTTTCCACGGCTCTCTGAGCCCCTTCCTCAGCCTCTCCTTTCCCTCCACTGCCTGAGGTTTCCATGGCGATGATCCGAGCCTCCCTGTTACTAAGGGAAAATCAACCACGTGGGTTGACTAATCTCACTGAGAGATGGCGGTGGGCATGGGACAGGTGGGGAGGGCGAAATTCATTAAGGGCTCAGGGCTGCAACCACCCCACCAGAGGTCCACGCACAACTTTGAGTGCCTGTATCTTTTATTTAAAAATTATTTATTAATTTTAGAGAAGTAAGGGGGAGAGAGAGAGGGAGATAGACATCAATTTGTTGTTCCACTTATTTATGCATTCTGGGGTTGTTTCTTGTTTGTGTCTTGACCAGGGATCGAACCCGCAACCTTAGCAAATCCAGACAATGCTCTAACCGACTGAGTTACCCAGCCGGGAGCCTTCTTTGAGTGCCTTTAAAGGGGGTTCGCAGAGGCACAAAAATGCACATGTGACTGTCTCTGCAGTTGGAAATCACACATCTCCTGCAGCCTCCAATCATAACAGCTTTATCTCCCTTTGGAATTCATGGGGTTGTTCAGTAAATATTGACTGAGGCCTTCTGAATGCCAAACCCTTGCTTCTGGGCAGATGATAAATGTCAGACCAATCAGCGCAGACTCCGTTCCCCTGTGCTTTGTCCCAGAGGGAGATCCACTCCTTCCTTCTGAAAGTTTGGTTCTTCATTTAACAAGGTGTTGGGCATCTTTTAGGCGGCAGGGATCAGGCCAGATGTTGTGGACCACGGAGTAAGGTGAGCCAAACTCTTGCACTTGTACAGGGTGCACTGATACAGGGGAGACAGAAAATGAACAGAAGTATTAATATAACATCATAAATTTTCCACCCTCGCCATTGTAAGGGTTCAGCTCAGTGACATCAGGCATATTCACGCAGTTGTGCAAACATCTTCGCCGTCCATCGGAAGCCTCTCATCTCGCAGAACTGAGACTCTGTCCCCACTAAACACTAACTCCCCACCCGCCGCCCCAGCCCCCCAGCACCCACCGTCCTCCTCTCTGTCTCTATAAATTTGACTCCTCTAAATGCCTCATATAAGTGGAATCATACAGTGTTTGTCCTTTTATGACTAGCTTATCTCACTCAGCATACTGTCCTCGAGGTTCATCTGTGCCGAGCAGATATTAAAATTTCCTGCTTTTTAAAGGCTGAATGATATCCCATTGTAAGGATGGACCACGTTTTGTGTATTCATTCACCTGCTGTTGGACACTTGGGTTACTTCTACCTTTTAGCTGCTGTGAGCCGTGGGTGTACAAATACCCCCTCGAGCCCCTGCTTTCATTTCTTCTGGGTTTATCCCCGGAAACGGAATCATTGGATCATAAGGTAATTCTGTGTTTCACCTTTTCTGGAATCACCACACCAGCTCCCGTGGCAGCTGCTCCATTTCACGTTAACCTCAGCAGTGCCCAGGGGAAGAGCCCACACGTTTATTTATTCACCAATAATGAATGAGAAACTCGAGGATTCTAGGCTGGGATTTTAAACATGTGCTCAGTTTGATACAAGGTTCCAGAGTATTCCATTTTGTGAGGTTCCGCCTGCTGGTTTTCAGCCCCCTCCCCCTCCTCCTCCTAGCAAAATTTCCATGGCAAGAGACTGGGCTTCTCTGGGTTGCTAAGGAACCAGAGAACCCTAAAGAGGGACAGGCTGGGGTGCCCAGCCTGGGTGAGAGATAGAGAGGTTTGGGGGGCTCTCGGCTCGCAGTCTCCCCGACACTGGCTCATGCATATCCTCTCTTCTTGCCCTTCCACAGGATCTTAGTGTAGGGGCAACAAGTTGGCTCAGAACCTCGTGCAGTATAAAAATAATCCCCCATTTTCCCATCATCAGTGGCCAGTGACACAAAGATTTAGGGTTTTTCACATGTTTTTATTCGTTCTTTCACTATGCATGAAAAAAGATTTTCTGAGCGCCTGCTCTGTCTGGTAAACCAGTGTGCTGGATCCCGGGCACATGGGCGAATAAACTCCATGAATAGGGCGTTGAAGGGAACTAGCAGAGTACTCCGTCCCAAAATACGGCCATCGGAGTCCATCCAGGACGCGCTACTCCAAAAGACACTGTTTGAGTTTATTGATTGTTTTGTGCTGTAGGCACCTGAGAAGCAGCAAATGCAGAGAGAGGCTTTCTCTGATCTCCCCTTACCTGTCCACAGACAGATACCCCCAGGAGGGACGCAGCTGTCATAGATCTCCTCTCGGGGAATTCCATCAGCCAAGGAAGATTGGCTCTTATCACAGCACAGGAGCCTAGAAGTCTATACCACACCCAGACACACTTTGCCACAAGCTATTATACCTCCTATTCTTCTAAGTGTCCAGCCATCTTTCCTAAAAATCATTTTCTCTCTCCTAAAAAGTCCACATCCCCCACCGTCTCCTTCCTATGTTAAGATGGCATTTAAGCCTAAATTCTAGGCTACCTCTCTGTGTTACTCACTTTTTTCTGGGTCTCTCCCACATACGCATAAGATACGGGTTAAAAGTCTCGTTTGTTTTTCTCCTGTTAATCTGTCTTTTCTTGCAGCGCCTCAGCTGAGAACTCCGAAGGGTAGAGGGATAATTTCTTTTTCTCTCCTACTGTATTTTTGTCATGGAAATTAGAGCCTGCTTGGAGGTGTTTCTGGTCAGTAATTTCACTGTGGGCCCACTTTGTGCCAAGTGCTGAGAGACATACACGCCTCCCAGGGATGATGGCGGTGGGGGGGGGGGCAACTTAATCAAGTAACCTCATCAGTAACCCACAGACCTTTTACTTTTTATTAAAACTCATCCTTGCAATGTCCTACATCTTCATTGTGGTCTTGATTACACAGGGGCATAATCTGTTAAAACCCATTATTTGTATGCTGACAACGGCTACCTTTTGTTGCATGTCAATTTTACATCAGTAAGTTGAAGTTGATTTTTTAAAAAATATATACTGTATTTTGCCGTCTAGAACGTGCACCACTGCGCCCAAATGTTTGAGGGAAAAACAAGGATGCACATTTTACGTGGGTAGTACTAATTCCGTACCTATAGAAATGTTTTTAATTCTTTTATTTATGCTTACATGTTAAAAGTGTAATGCCGGAAAGCAATAACGATATCCGTATGCAAAACAATACCCTGGAATATGATAATCAGTTTTTATGTAAATAAAAAATTGATAAAAAATTTAAAAGAAAGATTTTTTTTCCTCTGACAGTTTGGGCCCAGAACATGGGCACACGTTATACCCGGGAGCGTATTATACGTGGCAACATACGGTATCTTTGGCCAGGGCTGAAAATTTACTATTTGGGCTCCTGTGATCTCCTAAAGAAACAACAAATGCCAAGCAGATATTGCTGAAGTCAGCCACATCGGTTCTGTCCCTTCCCCCACTGACTGGTGATGAGGGCCCGTGTGCCCCATGGCCGGAAGCAGACAGACGTTCCCATGGAGGGTGGGATTTCCTGTGAGACAAACAGTAATATTATAATGTCAGGGCTTTGGGGCAGAAGAGAATACAGAAAAAGGAGGGGGTTGTGCCGGCTTAGGTCTGGTGGTCAGAGTAAAGACCTGAATGACAAAGGGAACAAGACATGGGAATATCTTAGGAAGACCAGGTAAAGGTTTCGGTGGGTCAGTGGGTAAGTGGAGAGTGGGTATCCCTCCACTGTTGCTGGGGGGTGTTCTCATTTGTACCCACAGGATATGAATTTACGTGGGTCACTAAGTGACTACAGAGAGGTTAATGCCAACGAAGAGTTTTTATTAGTTATATTCTCAAAAGGAAGGGGGATTGTCATGTAGGGCCACTGGGGGGGCACCGGGGTGAACAGGGGGCGTAACAGGAGAGAGGGGAGAGGCTGCACCAGGTCTTTCCCTAGGAGGTCAAGGCAGGGCAGGCTGGACGGTTTAGGGTCAGCTACTTTGAATAGTGCCAGCGGCCCTGCAGTATAGAGGTGGCCTCTAGTTAGTACCTTACACTTAGCTCTGGATGATTTAGGTCAGGAAATAAGGACTTGGTGTTTGTCAGACACAAGAGGTGGTTTCGGCTATAAGCTTAAGATGAGTTGGTTTGCATAGGAAAGGAGTGCTTTTAGGTAAATTGTTTTTATCATTAGGAATTACCTGGGGGCGGTGCGGGGGAGGGGGAGGGACACTACCTCCAAGGGTTGTTAAGCTCCACCTTCTCCTTACTGAGAGATGTCAAAACATCATCAAATACAGAAAATAAAAAACAGAAATAATACAGCTGGGCGGACGGACAAGCAGAGGGTGGTTAAGTGGATGGATGGAGGGATGAATTCAAATACTGAGTATATCGATTTCCACCCTGAAAATGAGAAGAAAAAATTTCCAAGTACAAGGAGAAATGAGGTGTGTGACATTCCTCTCCCGCCCACTGTATGTCTCCTCAAAGCACAGTCATTCATTCATTCATTCATTCATTCACAAACATTTATTAGGTTCCTGCTATATGACGAACCACAATGATTAGATCACACACAATCTTTAGCCAAGTCATGGGACATTCCAGTCTCTGAGGCTCTCTGTCTCCCTCCTCAGTCTCCTTGACTCCTCAGTGCCAGCTGCAATTTCCATGGCAACCACCTCAGCAGATCGTGTTCAAGGAGAACAGGCAAGATTATCGACTTCCAGCCCAGGTCCTCAGTGGTGGGAGAATTATCGTAAACTCGGGAGGCTGCTGACTGGACAGCAGTGGCTCAAGTACATTTTTCGTGCACATTAAAATGCAAAGGGGAAAAAAATGAAAAGAGGAAAACACCCAAAAACAAACAAACAAACAAGAACAAAGGAGAAACAAAATGAAATGCACAGGGTTGTTGCAGAATGACGCAGGGAGGGAGGAATGGCTGGACTGGTCCTGAAAACTGTTTTTTAGGAGCTACAAACCTAACTCAAGTGTCAGTGATATGAACATTACCCGTTATCGTTATTCACTCATTGAGTCAGTCAGCAAACACTGGTCGAGTTCCACCGCGTATCCTAGGGAAGGGAAGGGAAGTAAAAGCAGGCGCCTTCTCGCCTCCCGCAGGCATGAGGCGATCAGAAGAGACATTTGTTCTTTAGGCCAAAACATTCATTTATTCCTTCAACACATGTCTGGGATGGGGACACAATTTGGTCCCTAACAGGTACCTTGAAAGGATTAGGAAAACTCAAACCCTGAACACGGAGTGGTGCCCAACTCAGTGCCGGCAGGCCCACGGCAGAAGCAAAAGCAATTTTTACTGCACCAGAAAGGCGACTTCATCCTGGGCCTCAAGGAATGTCCACACATGATTTTTCTTTTCTTTTTTTAAAAATAGATTTGCAAGAGAGAGAACATTTTTTGTTCCATTTATTCGTTTGCATTCGTTAGTTGATTCTCGTGCGTGCCCTGACCAGGGATCAAACCCTCAACCTTGGCATATTGGGTTGATGCTCTAACGAGCCGAGCTACCCAGCCAGGGCCCACAGGTGATTTTTTTAAAGGCAATGATCAGCGCGCGAAGAAGAAAGCAGGCACACGTCAGGGCCAGGGAGCAGAAGATGACAGAGGCTGTAGATAACGAACGCGTCAACTGAGCGAATAGATGAACAATTCCATTAAAAACAGGTCATTTCTGGCCCGCGGTTAGGGTCACTGTTAGATCAGCTAATTGAAGCAAGGTGCCAAAAGCCGCACGTGACACAAATGTCAGGGGCCCAGAACCTGTTTTTTAGAAGTCGATGTGCAAAGGAGGACAGAGGCCATCATTTTATTCCTTTGGAAGACTTTTCCTCCAAGAACATTAGCTGGAGAGACTGCCTTCAATGAGACTAGATTTCACCAGCCCCACAGGCCAGTGGCCTTCGGAGAAAACCCGCCCCCCACCGGATCTGGCCTTGGGCTGAATACTGTGTGTGCGTTGCCTCGGTGAGCCTTTCTGTGGAGGAAGAACGGGCAAAGGCTTTCTTGGGGACAAAGACCCTTATTTTAAGTCATTCATTTATTGCAAAGCAAACATACCACATTGGAGACAACGATCTATATTTTAAATCATTTATTGCAAAGCAAACATGCTATACCGGGGACAAAGACCCTTATTTAAAGTCATTCATTTATTGCAAAGCAAACACACCATGTGAGTTCAGGGCCTAGAAAATTCCAGCCTCAGGGTCTTTCTCTGCCCCTTTCCAGCCCCCACCCCTTCCCCCCATCCCCTGCCCCTGCTAGTTTCATGTTTCATGGCAACAGCCTAAGCCTACTTCTGTGCCAATAAAATAAAATAAAATAACATAAAATAACATAAAATAAAATAAAATAAAATCCTATTAAAGACTCTTGAGAGAAAACAGAGCTACTGATGTCCAACCAACCAGGATGGGGGATCGAGGAGACCCCCAAAGTTGCAGACATTTCAACAGTAGCTCAAGCACATTAAACATTTTTTTAACTGCAGTAAAATATAGACATCATAAAATTTACCATTTTAACTCCTTTTAAGAGCACAGTTCTGTAGGATTAAGTGCATTCACCCTGTTATACAATCATCGCCACCTTCCATCTCCAGAACTTTGTCATCTTGCTCAGCTGAAACTCTGTCCCCATTAAGCACTAACTCCCCATTCTCCCCAGCACCCACCGTTCTACTTTCTATCTCCATAAATCTGACAACTGTAAGGACCTCAAATAACTAGAATTATAGAATATTTGTCCTTCTGTGACTGACTTATTTCACGTAGTTCAATGTCCTCAAACTTCATCCATGTTGTAGCAGAATTTCCTTCCTTTTTAAAGTCTGACTAATATTCCATTGAAGGAATATACAGTATTTTGCTCATTCATCCATTTATTCATTCATGGACACGTGGGTTCCTTCCACGTTTGTTTGTTTTTTTTTAAATCCTCACCCAAGGATATATTTATTGATCTTAGAGAGAGAGGAAGGAGGGGAGAGGGAGAGAGAGAGAAACATTGATGGGTTGCCTCCTGTACAAGCTCTGACCGGGGCTGAACCTGCAACCTAGGTATGTACCCTGACCAGGAATCGAACTCGGAACATTTTGGCGTACGGGATGACACTCCAGTCAACTCAGCCACCCAGCCAGGGCTCTCAACACTGTTTATTGAGTATCTACAATTGACTGGGCACTGGAAGTAAAATGATGAGCCAATAACAAACCCAACTCCTGCCTACATAAGGCAAAAAACACATCAATTCAGTCATTTACTTCAAAAGTAGCTACCAAGGCTTCACTCTGTGTCAGGTACTGTGCTCAACACAGAGGACTCGGTGGTGAGCAAAACATACACCAGTTCTTGAGGGGATCCAAGGTCCGTGGGCTGGATATCAGTCACACAGACTTTGTCCCAACAACAGCAAACGCTGAGTGAACATCTATTTGGTGCCAGGCACAGGTCCAGACCCTGGGAAATAAGAATACCAGACCTGGGTAACTCGGTAGGTTAGAAGGTCATCCGGACGCACAAAGTTTGCGGATTCTATCCCTGGCCTGGGCACACACAAGAATCAACCACTGAACGCATGAATAAGTGGAAGAACAAATCGATGTTTCTCTCTCTCTCTCTCTCTCTCTCTCTCTCTAAGTCAATCAATAAATTTAAAAATGCAATTCGATTTGGCTTAAACAGAAACAAACAAAGAAATGCAGCAGGTGTATCTACTGAAAACGCCAGCAAGGGCCCTACGTTTATGGTCATTATTTACCTGAGTCCGCGGTGACCGCGTTTTCTTGTTCCTCTGTATTGATGCTTTCACGTCTTGACGTCTTGCCAACTCTGGGGGAGCTGCCCCCCTGCCATGCCTAGAGGTAGTAAAAAGCTCACCTATGAGTGTGATCTTCACGTGTAAACTGACCCATGCAGAGCCCGCAACCCACCACCTCATCTCTCAGACAACTGGCGAAAGTCCCTACATCTTGACCCACTGAAATGACTCAAACCAACCAAAGCTACGCCTGCTCATCCTGCCTCCCTGTTCCTCCTTCTGGAAACCACAGTCAAGGTCTTACCCACCTGTCCTCCTCCCTCTGTGCCTCCTGACAGACCACGGAGCTTCACCGTGTTGTCCTGTGTGGCATGGAGCGTCCAGTCCTCTTGGGAACTGTAACAAGCTATGTTTTTAAAGATGTCTTATTTATTGACTTGAGAGACAGAAAAGAAGAGAGAGAGAGAGAGAGAGAGAGAGTCGAGAGCTGTTGCCCACTTATTCATGCACTCATTGGTGATTCTTGTATGTGCCCTGACCACAAGATGAAGCCTGCGACCTTGGCATATGGAGTCGATGCTCTAACCAACTGAGTTACCCAGCCAGGGCCTAACTAACTATATTTTCAATGACTTTCATCTCCTAATCTCTCGGCCCTGCCATTCCTGAATAATAATAAAGCCTGTATAGCAGGTCTTCAAATAGTTGTTTCAGTTACTACATGGATGAGATGCCTTAACGACTTAACTCTTGTTTATATCAATTAGCCTATGCTAAAATTGGTTTCCTTATCTGCTGTTTTGCTTAAAGCCGTGGAGCCCCCAGGTGATATTAAGCGAGGCCTTGCAGTTTCAAACAGATTCAGCTCTGCTGTTTTTCCCTTCTGAGCAGAGAAAAGTCAGCATCTTGGTCTTGAAGCTCTCTTTTCCGTGTGACCCTAACCCTGTTTTCTCTCAGCTCTACATTCTGGGGACTCCAGTCCTTCTATAAAAGGGAACCTGGGCGCTGGCTGGGTGACTCAGTTGGTTGGAGCGTTATTCTGCACACCAAAAGGTTGCAAGTTCCATCTCTGTCAGGGCACATCCCTCGAGTGTGGGTTGAGCCCCAGCCGGGGTGCATACAGGAAGCAACTGATTGATGTTTCTCTCTCTTCCCCACCCTTTACACTCTCTCTAAAATCAATAAACATATCCTGGGGTTTCGAGAGGGAGAGATGCCTGGGCACCACTCCCAGGCCTGTCTGGCGTGACTTTCTCCACCCATCAAACGGCTACACTTGGTGTCCCCTGTTTCTCAGACACCTCTGCTCATCAAAATCCTTTGAATTATGATCCTGGTCTCCAGGAAGAGAAACGGCGTTCATTCCCCCACGCTCTGCTTTCCAAGAAATCAGCTCCCATATCGAGTCCCTCTTCTCATTGTGAAGGTCCTGCTCCACGAACGCTGCTCCGCAATCAGAGAACTTCTACCAGTGTTTCTTCCTGGAAATGGTCCAATGGCTTTTCAAAAGGACTCGTTCCTTTCCCCTCCCATGCTTCACTATCCAATGGATGGTTCTTTTCTTTTTTTAATTTTTATTTTATTGATTTTAGAGAGAGAGATTGATTTGTTGTTCCATTTATTTTTTTAAAGATTATATTTATTTATTTTTAGAGAGAGGCGAAGTGAGGAAGAAAGAAAGGGAGAGAAACATCGATGTGTACCTGGCTGGTGTGGCTCAGTGGATTGAATGCCGACCTGCAAACCAAAGGGTCGCTGGTTCAATTCCCAGGCAGGGCACATGCCCGGGTTACAGGCAAGGTCCCCGGGGGGGTGGGGAGGGGCGTGCGAGAGACAACCACACATTGGAGTTTCTCTCCCTCTCTTTCTCCCTCCCTTTTCCTCTCTAAAAACAAATAAATGAAATCTTAAAAAAGAAAAAGAAAGAAAGAAAAAGAAACATCAATGAGTGAAAGAAACATCGACTGGTTGCCTCTCATATGCGCTTTGACCAGGGGCTGAAGCTGCATCTCAGGCCAGCACCCTGGCTAGGAATTGAACGATTGTCTTGTGTTCAAATATTTTAGTTATACAAGAGAAAAAACCCCAGAATTCATTATAATTTCACTTTCCTGACTTTCATGGAGTCAAACTCATGAAAAATATTTTCAAAAATCTACCTCCAGCCCTGACCGATGTAGCTAGTTGGTTGGGTGTCGTCTGGCAAACCGAACTTTTGCGGGTTCTATGCCCGGTGGGGCACATGCCGGGGTTCTGGGCCCTGTCCCCGTTCGGGCGTGTGCAAGAGGCAGCTGATCAATGTTTCTCTCCCGATCCCTCTCTCCCTGTATCTCTAAAAATAAAGAAAATTGTGTATAATGTCTCTTCCTGGAAAGAGGTTAACCTTTAAAAAATGCACAAAAACATTGATAGAAGACTTGGGAGAGCATCCATTTTTTCTTTTGATTTAGGCTCCAATATGGCTCAGCACGGGACTGTCAGGTTGGCATTCTTCAAGAAAACGGGCTTAGGATTTTATTTATTTATTTATTTTTAGAGACATGGGAAGGGAGGGAGAAAGAGAAGGAGAGAAACATCGATGTGAGAGAGAAACGCCAATAGCTTGCCTCTCGCATGTGCCCTGACTGGACTGAATCTGCAACCCAGGCACGTTCCCTGACCGGGAATTAAACCAGTGACCTTTTGCATTGTGGGATGATGCCCAACCAACTGAGCCGCACTGGTCAGGGCCAAAATTTTATTATGTTCATCTTGGGTTTTTGTGTTTTTTTTTGCTTTAATGTTTATTTCCAATATTGCATTAAAATATTACTTATCTTGACGACTGAGTGCTTTCGTGAGGGTATTTGCCGAGGCTGCTGCGCGGCCGTCATTCTTTTGTTTGTTTCGTCCTATCAACAGCCTTGAGGGTCAGGGTCTTGTTTTCCCAAATGAGGAAAGCGAGGCTCAGGGGCTGAGGGATCCCATCCGAGGGAGTCGAACTCTGTGATTAGAACGTGAGACGGCCACCCCTTCTCCTCTGTGCCTCGCAGACCTCATCTGTCAGTTGGAAAGCTGACCTGACTCACCATTCAGACACGTTGTGGGGATTCAACAGAAAACACTTAGCACCATACCTGGAATGGAACAGGCACAGTAAACGTGAGTTATGTAATAACGATAGCACTTGTAATGATGGTGACGGTGGCGTGTCAGCCAACGCGGGCCCCATCCAAATGGAAGACCACCGATGCTACAAATGCGGGGACTCTTCATCTCACAACCAGCTCCACTACATAAAGTGTGTCCATATCTACCTCTCTCCTTGACCGTGAAGTCATGCCCTTGTGTGAGCATGGCCCAACCCAGGCCCCAGGGGCCCCACAGCCCACAGAAGTTGCTGAGTAAATGTTTGTTCTCCTGGGAGTTTACTTTGGTGGGATTATCTCTGGCCTCTCCCCCCATGGCCTTGGAGCTGAAAGAAAGCAATGACCCACACCTGGGTCCATGCCCCGCGATCTCAGGTCCTGGAGAAAACTTGGCATGGACTAAACACCCGGTTCCTATGGATGACACTGAAAATAGGAATCATTTTCTAAATTATTAGTCCCGAGGTTCTTACCATCCAAGAGGCCCTTCTCGATCCACCCCTCGCCCGCCTTCTCTTCTTTTGCCATCCTTGCACCTCTTCAACCACTTGGGTCTCCTTGTCTTCTTCTTTTTTAATTATTTTTAAAAATCTTTAAAAAATTGATTTTAGTGGACTGGGCAGAGGAGGACAAAACAGGAAACACAGGAACAACTATAATAGAATAAGAATTAAAAAAAATTTTTTTTAAAGGTTTTATTTATTTATTTTTAGAGAGGGGAAGGAAGGGAGAGAAACATCCATGTGTGGTTGCCTCTTGCACACTCCCTACTGGGGACCTGGCCTGCAACCCAGGCATGTGCCCTGACTGGGAATTGAACCAGCGACTCTTTGGTTTGCAGGCCAGCATTGATCCACTGAACCACACCAGCCCAGGCAACAATAAAAAAAATTTTTAAATCCTTTAAAAATTGATTTTAGAGAGAGAAGAAGGAGGGAGAGGGAGAAACACTGATTTGCTATCCCACTTGTTGGTGCATTCATTGGTTGATTCTTGCATGTGCTCTGACTGGGGAGCAAACCTGCAACCTTGGTGTATTGGGATGATGCTCCCACCAGCTGAGCTACCCAGCCAGGGCTCCTCGTGCTTCTTTGAAAGCACTCGATGTGTTTCTACCCCAGAGCCTTTACACATGCTGTACCCTCTCCCTGGAATGTTCTTCTCCCACAACTTCATTCATCTCCTCAGTTATCAAAGAGAAGACCTCTTTCAGGGCGTGATAACTGAAAGAGACCACGCCATGCCTTCCATCCCTTTCTCCCAAATGTCGTTCTGTCCCATATCCCTTTATTCTTTATCTTTCACACAAATCGTATTTTGGTTACCATCTGTCTCCTCCCCTAGAATCTAAGTGCCATGAGGATTTCCGGGGCAGATTCTGACATGTCATTCATACTAGGGTTTCTCCTTCTGGGCACCGTTGACGTTAAGAACTGAATAATTGTTGTGTTTGGGGGGTGGAGTCCACTGTCCTGTGTGTTGCGGGAGATTTAGCAGCAACCAAGGCCACTACATGCCAGATGCCCACTCTAGTTGTGACAACCAAAAAATATTTCCAGACTCCTCCTTGGGGAACAAAATTGCCCCCCGTTGAAAACCACTGCTATATCCTCATATCCTAGCAGAGGCTCTGCCAGGAACCATAGTTCATGAATGAATGAATGAATGAATGAATGAATGAATGAATGAATGAAAGAATGATTACAGTAAATAACCCTTGCCTCCCTGTGCTTGTGGGAGACGTGCCATGTCTAACAGAGCAGAGCTGATTGAGTGACTTTCTATAAACACCCCAGGGAGCAATTTAATTGCAGGAAAGAACACATCTGCAGGGCTTGAGAGCTCCCCTTGCCCATTAATTTTGTTTTCCGGCCTGTGGGGCTGTAGGCCCCTCTCCCTAAGACCTCTTACCTGGTGTGCAGGACAATGGTTGCTCAGCCTGTTGCCATGGGAACTGCAGTTGGCGGGAGAGGGGAGGAGTCTGCAGAATTGAGAGAGAGAGAGAGGAAGGAGGGAAGGGGAGAGGGAGAGAGAGACTCCAGGAGTAAACGTATGTGAGTTCAAAAATGCCCCAACACATGCCACCCAACACAAGTTTGTGGAAAGAAGAGACTCTGCTTACCTTGGCTGGGTTACTCAGTTGGTTAGAATGCTGTTCTGAAAAGCCAAGGGTGCAGGTTCGATCCCCGGTCAGGGCACATACAGGAGTCAACCGATGAATGCGTGAATGGGTGGAACAACAAATCGATGTTCCTCTCTCCGCTCCTCCCTTCTCTCTCTCTCAAAATCAGCTAAAACAAAACAAAACAAAACAAAACAAAACAAAACAAAACAAAACAAAACAGAATTCGTTTGCCATACACACCCCACCCACAGTGCATGAGGGTTCCAATTTCTCCATATTCTTCCCAATACTTGTTATTTTCTGTTTTGGGGTCTTTTTCTTTTTCCTTTTCTTTTCTTGATAGTAACCATCCTACCTGATGTGAGGTGGCATCTCTTTGTCTGTGGTCAGACTTATGGATCTTTTCTCTTAGGCGCATGTGGCTTTTGTCCCCTGTTAACCAGCCCTCCCCTGTCCATGATGATAAGAGCGTGCACACACAGAATCTTCCTGATCTTAGCAAAGGAGCCGATGTGAGCCCTGTACCCAGAGAAACTGTGCTGTCCCCAGGGTCCTGGCCCCCGGGCTCGCAGAGGACACCGAGTCAGAATGCAACAGAAAAGACGATTCGCGGGGAGACAAGTTTTTCCCAAATCGCTGACCCTTCGGCCAAACTCTAAGAATGTCAACATTCAGCCCCAGTGCCCGACTAATCAACCCACCTAGGAATTTCTCCTGATTAATGAACTAAACGCCAGACTGGCGTCCAAGCTCCACATAACATTCCTTCTACCCTGGGAAGGGAACGGTTTTCTGGAAAACAGTGAAACGGAGCCCATGTGCTGGACACTTCCACTCCCAAACCGTGGGCATACTGGAGACCCGTTGTCCGTCTCGTAGGTGACATCCCTGCAGCCAGTGGCGAAAAACTTCCTCTCGACTTTCTGGGGTTAACATCTTGACTCTAACATTCTAACAATGGAGTGACTTTTACTGGGGCCTCGTGAGCATCAAGCACGAAGAGACCCCCTTCTGAAATTCTGTACTGCCTTGAATTAAAGTGAAAAATCAATGAGAATAGTGTAATGAGAGATAGAGGTGTAACACTGGAGAAAAATCCTCATGATCTCCTAACCCTACTTTCTGTGTGTGTATTTGTAAATTCACCCACACAAACAGATTGAGAAAGAATTCCCTCCCTCCCGCCCTCTCTTTCTTTTTTGTAAAGATTATAATTTATTTATTTTTAGAGAGAAGGGAAGGGAGGTAGAAAGGGAGAGAAACATCAATGTGTGGTTACCTCTCGTGCCACCAACTGGGGACCTGGCCAGCAACCCAGGCATGTGCCCTGACTGGGAATCGAACTGGTGACCTTTTGGTTCTCAGGCCGCTGCTCCATCCACTGAGCCACACCAGCCAGAGCCTGGTTCCCTCCCACCTTTCCTTTCTTTCTTTTTCTTTCTCTCTCCCCCTTCTCCCCTTTCTTTCGCTCTCTCTGTGTGTAAGGACTGCCCCCCCTTTTTTCCTGATGTATTTCTTTTTAAAAAACTTTATTTTTCAATTGCAGTTGAATTCAATATTTTACCAGGGTCAGGTGTACAACATAGTGACTAGTCAGTTACATATTTTACAAAGTGTTCACCCTGTTAAGTCTAGTACCCACCTGACGCCATCCGTAGTTATAAATATTATTGCCTGGGTTCCCTACACTCTGCTTCACACCCCGCGACTGTTCTGTAACTACCCATCTGTGCTTCTCCATCCCTTTACCATTTTCACTCAGCACCCGCACTCCCATTTGGCATCCATTGGTCTGCTTTCTGTGGTTTTGAGTCTGTTTTTGTTGTGTTTGTTCATTTATTTTTAAAACCCAGTGCGTTCCATCTCTGACCCTCCTTGACGGCTGACCTCACCAGGCACCTTCTGTTAACTCCTGCAGCTCAGGGGCGCCTGGACACCCTTCAATGTCCCGACAAGCCTCCACCTCCAGGCTTTTGCTCGTTAGGCTGTCTGGTGTCTGTCGCGTCCATATCTCTAGCCTGCTGTTCCATGGAACGTGGAGAGCCCTCGGTCCTCCTTGTCCGATGAGTGCATGCATGCACCGGCGTGTCAGACGTCAGGGTCTGAGGGCAGGAAGTGCTGGGGTCTGTTTCTCACCATTGCGAAGCCAGGGTTCGGCAGGGCTTGATCAATATATTGAGCAAATTAATGGGTGTTGAAGAGCTCAGGGCAATACTCACAGTTCTTATGGAGGTTTGAGAGCTCTTACAAGGGCTGCAGAGACCCAAAGGGCCAGTTTTGCTTTCTTCTGCTGGGACCCTGTGATATAAGGACGCATAAAGTATGGGCCTGACACAGGGACTGAAGGGGACCAGGGGCTGCAGGTGGGAGCGCTCCTCAGCCCTCTCCTGCCGACCCCCGCCCCCACCCAGGCTTGGACTCTGTAAGGGGCACTCGCTCAGCTCACTCCTCCAGAGCTGTCACTTGATGTGGGAGGCAGAGGCGGCTCCAGCCATTGCCACAGAAACCAATAACCTGGAGTCGAATGAGAGGGGATGGGTCAGGAGCAAAGGTCTGAAGAGACTGGAAATTTCCAGTTCTTAGGTTAGACTGTGCTGGGGTTCAAATACCTGATTAGTACAAAGCAGGTACTTCCGGAGAGCCTGTGCCTGTGCCACCCCTAAATCTATCTGGACCCAGAGAACGTCCCCCTCATTGTTGTGTGTTCCAGGGAGACCCATACACCTGCGGCCCACCTTAGTAGATGAATTCTGTTTGGAACCAAAATCATACCAGCTGAGAACGGTGGACGGAAAGGAAGGAAGTAACTTCGGGGAATTGTGGCTCTGGCCAGGTAGCTCAGTGGTTTAGAGTGTCAACCCTATTCGCCAAGGTTGTGGGTTTAACCCCAGGTCAGGACCCGTATGAGAATGAACCAATGAATGTGTGACTAGTGGAACAACGAATCAATCTCTCGCTCACTCGCTCTCACTCTCTCTCTTGCTCTAAACTGCTCATCATATTCCACTGTAGGGACAGGTCTTAATTAATTTGCTCCTGTTGGTGAAGGTTGTAACCTTCTCCTGTAGGTTGTGCCTTTTTCTTCTCCTCCCCCTTCTCCTCTTCTTCCTCCTCCTCCCTCTTCTTTTTTGTCCTTACAAGCAGTACCAATGTCCCTAGTGCCAAGAGCAGTGCCCGGGACGTGGTTTCTGCTCCGTAACTATTTGTCGAATGAATGACTGTCACAATGAGCCTTCTTGAACTTGTCGCCTTGCCGCGTGTGCAAGGGTTTCTTCTAGGACACACAGCTCAAACTGGCGTTTCCGAGTGGCAGGGTAATCGATATCCCTCGCCAGCTTTCCTGGATACTGTCAAGTTGCGTTTCGAAATAATCTTAGATGCATATTCTATTTGTGCTTCCGAAAATGGACGCTCTGTGGGAACAGACACGCTCTCTGTTTTTCACCTCAGCTGTGTCCTCCGCTCCGGACGGAGTGTCTGCCGCTTAGCAGGAATTCAACAGATGTTTCTAGAAGATGAATAAATGGACAAGTAAATGGGTTGTATTTGTGCAAATCTGGCTAATGACGGATATATGGGTTTCTAATCCAGTTCCTGTTTATTTAATGTGAAATGGTAAGCTTAGTCTTCAAAACACAGTTTCTTTATTAAGCAAAGAATTTATGTGTTTGTTTTGTAAAATCCTGCAGTACCATGGCCCTCCAGGGGCACACATTCTATACATTTTTCTATTGACCACTCCCTAGCAAGACCTCCCTGATCCCTGTGTACTTTTGCAAATGTCTGAGGAGGGCAGAGTCCCAGAAGTGGATTTGCTTGGTCAAAGGGCAGACACGTACTAAACTTTAATATCAATTGTAAAAGGAACTTGCTGGAAAGATTATTGCAACTTCTAGTCTCACCCTTTCCCCTGGAAAAGCATCCATTTTCTGCACAACTGCTTGTCTATTTTCATCCTTGTCTGTTTGATAATGGGAAAAATGACTTGTTAGTTTGGTTTTTATATCCTTTTTTTGTTTTTTAACTTTTTTTTTTTCCTCATCCAAGGGCATGCTTATTGATTTTAGAGAGGGGAATGGAGGAAGAGAGAGAGGGAGAGAAACATTAACCCATTTCCTTTCGCATGCGCAAACCAGCAACCTAGATATGTGCCCGGATGGGAATCGAACCCGAAACCTTTCAGTTTACTGGACAACGCTCCAATCAGCTGAGCCACCTGGCTACGGCCCTTTCATTGTTTTTTAGCACCATGAGGTTGGGGCTTTTTTTGCACTTTTTTGGACCATTTCCATTTTGTCTTTCTGTCCATGTATGTATTTTGAAGTTCACACGCCCCACCCCCGTCACCATGTTTTTCATTCATTTCTCATACACACAACAGACACATAAAAGATATTCTGTGATCCTCACTGAGTTGCAAGTGGTTTTACTCATTTTGTCACTTTAATTTACTTTTTTCCCCCTTCTCTACCGATTTTTTCAGTGCTTATGGAGTCAGATTAATTCATCCTTTTCTTTTTAGGCTGTAAGCTCTAGAGTTGTGTTAACTGAGTCATTTTCCATCCCAATAATAAAAGTACCCACCCAGGCCCTGACTAGCGTGGTTCAGTGGATTTGGTGTCATCTGGCTAAGTGAAAGTTCACCGGTTCGATTCCCGGTGAGGGAACATGCCTGGGCCATGGGTTCTGTGCCTGCTCAAGGTGTGTATGGGAAGTGACCAGTCAAGTTTTCTCTCTCTCATCAATGTTTCTCTCCCTCTTTTTCTCCCTCCCTTCCCCTCTCTCTTAAAAAAGAAAACAAAAAACAAAACAAAACAAAACAAAACATAAAACCCCCCACTCAAGCATTCAGGTGGTGAACAGGAGGAAATGCACGACCACAGCTCTCTCTTTGCCTAATACTACCCTGCTTCCTCCTACTCAGGTAGATTTTAGGACTTTTAACATCCTGCCCCTCCACCTAGGAGAGAAAACTTGGTGCTATGACACCATGTTACATGAATAAAGACACCAAAATCCCAATTTTGAGCTGAACAGAGTTCATTCATTAGTTCATTTATTCACATTCTAAAAATGTTTGAAGATCCTACTATGTGCCATGTATTCTGCTAGCTAGTGAGGATACAAGGGATTTTAACTTTACTCCCTTCCGCACTTCCTTCTTTCCTTCCTTCCTTCCTGATGTATCCCCTATCTCCACTATTCCTTCCATAAATTTTTGCTGAATGAATCTCAAAACATCTTGTTTAAAGGAATAAATGTCTCTCTCATCTCAACGCTGCGAGCAAAGAACGTATCTTTTCTGTTTTTTCGTTTTTTTCTTGTGTCACCAGCTCCCAGTAGTCGATCCATATTTGTTGAATAAATGAATAAATAAAGGAACGAGAAGAACAACCATAATGCTGATGTCACCAGTGCTTAAAAGGGGTGTGTGTGTGTGTGTGTGTTTGTGTGTGTGTTTATAACTGGGTGGAGGAGGCCCTTGCACCCAATTTTGTGACCTTTTGCAAAGTTCCCCCTTAAGTATGTGCTCTGAGGGGCACAGACGGGGACTGAAAGACCGAGACTTTCCCACCCACCCCACTGCCTTTTTCCTTCAAGAGCAATTACCTGTTCCAAACAAGGAGGCAGGCTCAGGCTGTTGCCATGGAAACTGCAGCTTGAGCAAGAAAGGTGGGGGCTGGGGATGGCTCCACAAAGCCTGGAATTTTCCAGGCCCTGATATTGGTACGGGAGTGTGGCGTTTGAATGCCAGGTGTGCACACCTTAGGTGCCTAATAGAAGCTTGTGGAAAGAATGAATGATCATGACCCACCTGCTCCCGGTCCCTGTCTACGGATGTTGGGGAAAATTATTCTCCTCTCTGTGGGGATGAAAGGTGTGTGTCCACATTTGTTGGCAGGCAGTGTTCCTTGTTAAGTAGATTGTGATAGGAACTCCAGAGACCAACGCTTCGAGGTAAACTCATAGGGGAGAAGCTCTAGGAGCAGCAGAGCACACCTGACGGGGGGGTGGGGGGGTGGGGGTGAGACCAGCCGGTGGGGTGGCGCTCTTCTGGGCCTGTTACTGCCGTGAGATCTGTCTGTATAGACATACGCACGCACCTTCCTTCCTTCCTTCCTTCCTTCCTCTTTCTTTCTTTTCTTCCTTTCTTTCTCTTTCTCCCTCTCCCTTCCTTCCATCTTTCTTCCTTCCATCTTTCTTTCTTTCTTTCTTTCTTTCTTTCTTTCTTTCTTTCTTTCTTTCTTTCTTTCTTTCTTTCTTCCTTCCTTCCTTCCTTCCTTCCTTCCTTCCTTCCTTCCTTCCATCTTTCTTTCTTTCTTTCTTTCTTTCTTTCTTTCTTTCTTTCTTTCTTTCTTTCTTTCAATTCTTTTAAAAAATTTATTGATTTGAGAGAGAGAGAAAGAGAAACATCAATTTGTTGTTCCACTTATGTATGCATTCACTGGTTGATTCTTTTTTTTTAATCCTCACCCAAGGATATGTTTATTGATTTTAGAGAGAGGAGAGAGAGAGAGAGAAGCAGGAATGGAGAGAGAAAGAGAAATATTGGTGTGAGAGAGAAACATTGATCAGCTGCCTGATGTATGCACCCTAACTGGACATGGAGCCTGCAGCCTAGGTATGTGGCCTGATAGGGATCGAACCTGCAACCTGTTTGTGGGTGGGATGACGCTCCAACCACTGCGCCACCCAGCCAGGGCCATGGGCTGATTCTTGTACGTGCCCTGACCAGAGACGGAATCTGAAACCTTGGCATACTGGGGCAACGCTCTAGCTAACTCACCCGGTCAGGGCCCAGGGCTCTTCTTTTTTTCTTAAAGTTCACTCTCCAGTGATAGTTGACATACAATGTTATATTAGTTTCAGGAGTTACAACATAGTAATTCAGCAGTTATATGCCTTAGGAAGTGATCCGCGCCTGCCTTAAGTCTAGGAACCAACTGGCCTCATCCATAATAACTTATTCTTCCATCTGCTGCATCACATTTCTCGGTACGAATATACCACAATGTATCCGTTAAAATCAATAGGCATTTTTCTTTTATTGCCTTCAATTTTTTAATGTTATTAATTTTATCGGGCGACTTTGGTTAAAAAGATTATATAGGTTTCGAGTGTACGATTCCATGCTACGTCACCTATGTATCGCATTGTGTGTTCGCCCTCCGAAATCAAGCCTCCTTCTGCCACCATATATTTGATCGATAGACATTTAAGTTGGTTCCTGCTCTGCCGCTTTCTTTTTAAAGGAGAGAAACTTCTTCTTTATTTTTAAAAGATTTTATTTATTTATTTTTAGACAGAGAGCAGGGGAGGGGAGGGAGAAAGAGAGGGAGAGAAACATCAATGTGTGGTTTCCTCTCACACGCCCCCTACTGGGGACCTGGCCTGCAACCCAGGCATGTGCCCTAGACTGGGAATCGAACCCGGGATCTTTTGGTTCGCAGGCCGGTGCTCAATCCACGGAACCACACCAGCCAGGGCCCCTCCCCACCTTTTTTACTATGAAGAATATAAATAGCCCCCATCCCTAGCACATAGATGGCATTGAATGAAGATCACAGTAAATAATCATCTCAATGACATTTTTGTGCTTGCGTCCTTGTGGGAATCGAGGGTTGTCCCCCAACCTGGGACATATACCCAGGAGTGAAAGGTGCCGTTTTGGGCCAGTTATTCTTTTTCTGGGGTAAAGGGGCTGTTCCAGGCAAAGTGCGAATTAATTTTTGCAATTCTTTTTTCTCAATTGCAGTTGACGCTCACCATTATTTTAGTGTCAGGTGTGCAACCTAGTGGTTAGACACTTGAATGTGTAGGATGTCGAGCAGTGTCCCTTGTCCCTACCTACCAGATACCACAGCACTTGTGACAATCAAAAATCTCGCTACGCATATTGCTGTGTATCCCTGTGGGTGGGGAGGCAAGAAATCGTCTGCCTTCGAGAACTACAGACGACAGAGAAAGCATGTCTTCCTTCCGCTTTTCTGGACGCGGAAAGTGACTCTTCTGTCTCTTTTGTAACTGGCTTTCCATCTGATCTCCCACATGGTCCTGCCTGTGTTCGTTCTGCCAGAATGGACCCGTCGATGTGCTGCTTTCCAGTTTCGATGAAGAACCAGCTCCCGGCTGGGACCTTGCTCCAAACTTAATGCTAAAGTACAGGTCACCGTCACCCACACTTTCTCGCCGCCTGCAGGAGAACCTGCTTCCCCACCCTGACCCGCACCCACTCCACGTATTCGGCGTTTTCATCTTTCTCTGTTCAAACGGTGGAAAAGGACCCCTCGGTTTTCTTTTTATACCAAGTCCGTCAGCCTACAAGTGGAATAGGTTTTCCTATTTCTTGATCATTTGTGTTTTCTCTTTTATTAACTAGCTTCTTCCCAAGCTTGGGTCAGTCTTTCTCTCATTCCACAGCTTTGGTCTTTGGGACGTGTCGGCACTCTGTGTGTGTTAATCTTGTCAGTTTTGACTATGGTGCCTTTGCTCAATGTTTTTTTTCAGCGGTGGTCTATTTTCCTCAGTTCCCTGTGTGTTCAATATACACGGAGTCAGATCTATCCGTCTCCCTCCTGCCCATGCTATTTGCTGCCATGCACTTCCGTGAGATGTTTCACAGGAAGGACTCTGACAGGAATCGCTTTTTTTTGTGCTTTGTGGCCCGCAGACAATGCGGGCCTCTGGCGGCTGCAGCTGGGCTGGGGCTCAACGTGAACAGAAAAGTGGGCCCGGGGGTCTGCACTGCGGGCCTGTCTCTGCAGTGAAAATGACTAAGTAGAAACTCAGCCACAAATAAGCCAGGCTTAGGGCTGAGCCCCCTGACTTAGAATAAAATTCGGGAATACAAGCAAGTCACAAGGACCTGACATCCCCATTGACCCAGGAATTCCGCTTCCACCAGTTCTTTCTAGGGAATTAATGAGGCCCAGAGAGGGAAGTGGATGGAGGCTGGGCGCTCTGTTTATTCTCGGAAGAG